>JAVBJF010000475.1:0-243675 GCA_033439095.1 Pseudococcus viburni | reverse complement strand
CACAATTTAAACATTTCCAATTAACAGAAATAATTACGAAAAATCGGGTTAATAGACTTTTAGGAGCGGTTCTTTTGCATAGTACATGCTATTACTACACAGAATAAGAAAAATGTATAATTGACCCCATATCTCGAAGTGGGGGAGGGGGTGGACCCTCCACAGTAAAAGTCGCATTTTCCCCTAAGCGTAGCTCAGCTGCAGTGAAAAATTCGAAAAATTGATTCAAACAAACGCTGAAGGGCGTTAAAAGACAAACTTTTCCCATTTTTTATTTATTTTTTTCTACGTGCTCTCTTCATAGTCTAGGTTCAGTTTTTGAGGTCGTAGATTACGAATGTAATGATGAAAAAATTTTTGAAAGTAAAGGGGAGGGGTGGGGCGTTGCTGAAATCGAAATTCATCAAAAATATCGTGTTGTATATCAAAATCTAGGTTTTCGAGGTCGTAGATTACGAATCTGACGTTGAAATTTTTTTCAAGGAAGGAAGAGGGCTGGGGTGGGGTGAGAATGGGGGGGGGGGTGTGCCGAAATCGAAATTCATCAAAAATATCGAGCTGTATATCAAAATATACGTTTTCGAGGTCGTAGATTACGAATCTGACGATGAATTTTTTCACTGGTTTAAAGTCAAAATTGAGTGAAAATTACTGAATGAAATCGTCGGAATCACTTGTACCAAATTTACTGTAAATAATATAATTTTACTGATTCAACCAGTAGGTAAAAAAAAATTAATTTCGAATCAGTTAAAAAAACTACCAAAACTTCAGTAAATTTTACTGATTCAGTAGTAAATTTTGCAATGTACGAAATGAATCGGTGATAATTTGGCTGTAGGTGAGTTGATTCCCAAAGAAATATTTGTGTAAAAACACAGGGGAATTGATTCCCATTTCTTTTTTGGAGATGTACGAATTGATTCCCCCTTTTTCAAGAGTGAATGTGCGAATTGATTCCCATTTCATTGGCAGGGTACGTATGAATTGAGTCCCACTTTATTTTCCAAAAAAGAAATTTTTCCGGAGAGCGAATTAATATGCACAAAACGTTTCTACGACTTAAAATTAGGTTCAGCAAATGTTGGTTTGTTACAGAGCAGGTTTCTTTCCAGTTCTCAAGAATTGAAATGAAAAATTTTCCCACTGCTTTCCTTCAATTTTTTTACGACCTTAAAAACCTAAATTTTGATATACAACACAAAATCTTTGATGAATTTCGATTTCAGCACCTTCCACCCCTCCCATTTACCTTGAAAAATTTTTTATCGTCAGATTCGTATCCTACGACCTCGAAAACCTAGATTTTGATATACAACACGATATTTTTGATGAATTTCGATTTCAGCATCCCCCACCCCTCCTTCCCCTTCCTTGAAAAAAATTTTCAACGTCAGATTCGTAATCTACGACCTCGAAAACGTAGATTTTGATATACAACACGATATCTTTGATAAATTTCGATTTCAGCACCCCTCCCCCTCTCCCCTCACACTTCCCCTAATTTGAAAAAAAATTTCATCGTCAGATTCGTAATCTACGACCTCGAAAACGTAGATTTTGATATACAACACGATATCTTTGATAAATTTCGATTTCAGCACCCCCTCCCCCTCCCCCTCACACTTTCCCCTACTTTGAAAAAAAATTCATCGTCAGATTCGTAATCTACGACCTCGAAAACGTATATTTTGATATACAGCTCGATATTTTTGATGAATTTCGATTTCGGCACACCCCCCCCATTCTCACCCCACCCCAGCCCTCTCCCTTCCTTGAAAAAAATTTCAACGTCAGATTCGTAATCTACGACCTCGAAAACCTAGATTTTGATATACAACACGATATTTTTGATGAATTTCGATTTCAGCAACGCCCCACCCCCTCCCCTTTACTTTCAAAAATTTTTTCATCATTACATTCGTAATCTACGACCTCAAAAACTGAACCTAGACTAGATTTTACCAACTTTTATCGCTTGACTTTCGACCATTTTGAGGGGTCTCCCCCTGCCCAAAAAGGGGAGCGGCACAAACGTAGCACAATCCTCCCATATGTGAATCACCTCCCTCCGTTCAATGGGCAGGGCCGGTGACATATACCTACTTCAATTTTTATTTGAGGGAAGAATGAATTTTGGTTCATACATTAATGAAATTACTTATGCTGGTTTATATGAAACTATCGGTTGAAAAGTCGGTTACCTTTACCTTATTACGCATCCTGCGTAAGGTTTTTTATTAGGTACCTACTTAAATTTGTCCAGTTTCTAATTGACTAAATTCAATTAAGTAGGTACCTATCTACTATTGTTGACTATAATAGAATGAGAATTCAAGAGGAAGGAAACAAGCAAAATGTACGTAAAATTGAAATAAATATTTATTATCGAGAGAAATGAAATAAAAAAAGAAAAAAAACAGAAACAGAAACAGAAACAGAAACAACAATAATGCATTTACCAAAAATATAAAATAGGTATCAGAATATAAAGTAGGTACTTATATTTATACGTTTGTGTGGATATCAGATGTGGGGACATGACACAAGTTGAACTCAAAATGTAAGTAAGTACATACCTATATTAAATAAGTAGACAAATAAATATTTTTATTGTTCGAAACCCAACTTTAAGGTATACAATAAGTACCTATATCTCGATTGTCGATATCTAATTATCTATGGATTCTCGATGTAGGTACACTAGGTAGTAGGTATGTGATCTGAATTCACTTCAAGTTTCGTTAAATATTACCTATAATTACCGAGAGTATTTTCATTTACTTACAAATAAAATAGACAGGTACATAACTACCTACACGTAGGTACCTATATTAATTATGTTTTCGAGGGAATTATGTTTTTCAATACCAAAGAATGGTTCTCCGATGACATAGGTACCTACCTATTTGATCATAAATTCATAACTATAATGTACGCAACCTATCGACCAACCATTTTCCGCACAATTAACTGTAGGTACCATACACTTAAATATAGGTACATTTATTTACTCGTACATGTATGTACATAATCTACATATGTACCTATGTACTTGGTTACAATGATAACGTGTAGATCATCGTAAGCATTCGAGTAGGTAAGTAGGTATGTCAAATCAACTAATAAGTATGTACATTATCTTAGCTAACTTAATAGGGACTAGATATTTTCGATACAAAATTGTAGGTAGGTAATTTATTTAATGCCTACTCGAGTATAGATAGGTACATCTACATATGTATATACGCGTATCAAATAATATTATTACACGCAGGTAGGTAAAGGTATACGTATTTCTGATAATCGACATGCGATACGACATACGGCGCGGCGCGGCGCGGCGTTAATACGTGCTACGCAGATAGGTATCCAATTACAAAATTCAGAACGCATATATGCATATGCATATGCATAGGTACGAATGCGCTGTGTCAAAGGTACTGGTAGCTGGTACTTAGCTACTTACTTACGCAAACATAGGTACACATTTACTTGAATAAGTAGGTAGGTAAGTAGTTGGAGTTTATTCTTTGGAGTATTGCCCCCTTCTAAGGAGCCACGAAGATTATACCAAATGCGAGTTCGGATTCTAGATATTTCACCCAGTCGTAGGATTTTTTTTTGCAAATTTTTAAACTACCTATGTATATCCTCGGAACTTCGAATCTCTAAAAATAGAGTTTTTTTGCTAAACAGCTCGATTTCGAATTTTGAAAAAATTTTGTAAACAATTCTGTCTCGCTATTCAATTTTTATTCGAACTACGTAAGTCAAATTGCTCCAAGTATCGCCAGTTTTGAGGCACACGACATTTCGGTCGAGTATTTTTATGCAAATTCGTAGACGCAAAAAACACAATACTTCCCTCGGAGCCTCGAGCAAAATTCGAAGACCTGCGATCAAAAAATGATCGAATCAACGTGAAATGAATCGATAAGCGTTCACCTATTTACGGCAAACTGGTTATGCAATTCTATTAACGCCGATGAAAAGGATCGTTCAGCACATTCGTATGGGTAGTAAAATCCCATTGTAGAAATGAAACTATAAACGTAAATATAACTGGATGAATGCATCGCATTCTGACGACACTCCTGAAACGTCAGAACTGCTGTTTCTTTATCGAAAAAAACTCGTTCCGTTACGATGGACCATAATAGGTACAAAGACAAAGCGTCGAATAAGAGAATTAGGTACATACGAAATTTATAACTTACCTACTAAAAAAAAAGTTCGCTCGGGTTCAAGAGATTTCGTTCTTTTTTGTGAAATAGTTGTTTTTTTTTCAAAATTTCATAGTATTCAACTTATTCATTCAAACTTTTTGAACCCAAAGAGAAGAAAAAAGACTGAAAAGCGTAAGCGTGGGCCGGGCCGCGGGCCGGTAAGAAGGGGATGAAATGGGAGCATTTACACCGGACCCGCGTTTTTTAAAGAACCGGATTTAATATGTTTTGTGGAAATGGGACCGTTGCATCCGGGCGCGGGGCCTACACTCGCTCTCGCCGGCTCCAAGCGTGGGGCTTGAGAGAAAGCCTGTTTTAAGGGGAGAGTAAAAGTAAAAAAGGGTACCTATATCTGAGGAGGTGCGCAGCGCAGGTAAGTACATATACAGTATACAATATACATATGTGTAAGTACATCACATAAGTGCCTACAGCAGCAGTTACCAATACCTATACGTATACACTACACAGACGCGTCGCGTCGCTTGCTCGCTTCAAATATGTACGAGTACCCATATACGAGTAGGTACCTATGTATTATACCATACCATACGGTACCATACCATACGTACAGTACTTACTTATCTATTTGTCGACAATGATTAAGAAACAGGGTCGGGTAACGATTTTTCACGGTTCACGACTTGAGCGGATGAGAAAAAACAAAGAAACAAATAAAAAATCACTCCTTGCAGCCTAAGCCCGCAGCCCAGTTACAAATACCGCCGATTGGATCGAATGATAAACCTTTCGGACAAGTGTATTCCCATCCCAACAAACTGTCGTATTCCATTTTGGCGCAGGAAATGAATTTTTTACACGAAAACGGGTGCGGAAAATTGCCCATATCCAAGCATTCGATATAACCGTCGCTGTGTATTCTGACTTTTCCGCTGATCGGTATTTCTACGGGATCCGCGTGGTATTCGATATCTGTCTCGTGATAATCGTTATATATGTCTTGCAACGAAGGAATTCGCGCCGTTGTCGTCGTTTTCGATGATAAACGAACCGTTCCACGGCGAATCGACGATCTCGAACTTGAAATTGGCGCTATCGTTGGCGTCGGAGTTGCTTTTATTGTCGGAAACGGGCGCGACGAAATTTCTAAAAACAAAAACAAAACAAAAAAACGCATAAAGTATCCGAGTAGGTATAGGTACCTCGCTTTCGACTTTTGCGCTCCATTTAAACTGTCGTAAGTTGGCGCGTGTTTTAATGATGCCTAAATTAGTTGCTGCCCTGCACCCTGCCCCCGAGCCTTATCAGGAATTCGCTACTCTCGGCGACTCTACACCTACAGTAGGTACTTGATAAGTGTACACCCACCTTCGGTATACGCTATTTGCGGACCGAATGAATTCGCTGCTGTTTTGGAATAGGTAAGTTGCGAAGAAGCCGCCGGCGCCGGTGGCACAGTTTTCAAATTATGAATCGCCACTACGGCTGGATCAGCTAAGTCCGATACGTCTTCGGTATTGTAGTAGTTCGTCCGAGTATTTATGGTTTGAGCTTCTAGATCGTCCGCATTTACACCGTTGATATTGTAACGAATGTCTAAATTGTTACTTGTGTGATTTGCGGTGTACAACGGGGCTGGTATAGGTAGGTAATCCGATATCGTAGTCGAACCGCGTTGAGAAATATCGATTCTCTTTGGTTTTGTTGTTGATGGTTCGGCAGCTGCAATATTAAAAGCACAGGTCACAGACCAGACTGTTCAAGTGTTCACCGTTAATACCTACCATCTCGTCACGACGATGGTGGGTAGGTATTAATCGTGAAAAATCGTCACCGATATTGTTGTCGTTTTTTTGATAATTATGTACGTAGGTAGGTAGGTAGGAAGGTACCTATGTAAGACGACGCACAATGGTCCAGGAGACCCCTCAAAACGCGCGAAATTATGAAAAAAAATCTTCACCAATCAACTTGGCAATAACGCTAAATTATTATCTGAATACCCAGTGCCCAAAAATGAGCAATGGGATTGTGTTCCCCCCTTTTCTACAATTCTGAACGTGGTGCTGAAATGGGAGACATGCTGTCTGGGAGTTGGCTTCGGTTTTTGGTAAATTTTCAGTGGCTGGTAGGTCGCGTTTAAGTTGGGCTATTTGCAAATGTGAATAGTGAAAAATATTCGTCAAAGTACATACCTATGTACTTTTCGATGCCTTATTCGGTTTTTGGCCATTAGTCATTATGAGGCTAGGAGCCGCAATTTTATGATAACAGGTTAAAGATAATCATCTTTTTGCAATATTATAAGCATAAATTGGACCGAAACCAGATAAAGTACACACAGATTGTTAGAGTGATGGTTTTGGATGCCTAGAACACCACTGTCATAGTACTTAGTTTCTGCGAAAACTTACGACATTAAGATCCACAAAGGAAAACGTAGTCAGTTTTTCAGTAATTTTACCCGTTTAAGCTTTATTTTCCGTCATTCTTCATTTATATGTAGGTACATATTTGAAGAGCGGAAATGCAAAGTATGCAAAGTGCCATTTTCAAAGTTTTTCAGGAGAGTGAAAAACAACTTCGCATCACTTGCCAAACAATTAAAATGATGGTATGAATGTTGCTGATGGTTTTTTAAGGTGTTGTCATCATTATTACACCCTTTTTTGCAATCTTATTTCATTAAAAAATTTCTTAACCCTTCTTTCTGATCATTATAAACGGGAAGGGGGTGAGGGGTGCTAAAATCATAATTTACCAAAATATGGCGTAGTATATCGAAATCTAGGTTTTCGAGGTCATAGATTACGAATCTGACAAAAAAAATTGAAAGTAAGCGGGAGGGGGTGGGGTGCTGAAATTGGAGTTGAACTAAAATATCGTGTAGTATATCGAAATCTAAGCTATCTTTGCGATTTTATATACTCACCTAGCCATATAAATTAGACCAAAGGTATAAGTTACACGTCTCAGCACTTCAAATGTTATAGGTAAAAAGGTAGTTTCAAGTGCCCTGAACACGATTTTCCCATTTTCCAATTAGTTTTTGCATCCGCTTGCCTCTGTGTGCTTTATAATTCAGCAAAAAGGTGAATTTGTGAGGCGTTTGTGCGATAAAGGACCTTGCAGTGAAAAAAAATCGGACATGAAATTTGTTTAATTCACATGGAAAACATACTTACTTTACGAATCATGCAAAATCTGACATTCGTTTTTTTTTTCACCATAAAGTCCTTTATCGCACAATGCCTCACATTTTTAAAATGATTTCCTCCGTTTTTAGTAGGTTTTTTTTCCATCAGGTATGTATAAATAATGACAATTGTGAAAAAAAACCCCTACCTACTAAGAACGAGAAAAATCATTGAAAAAATATACATTTTTGCTTATAAGGTACTCGGACTCAAACGGACGCATAAAAACTAATTGAAAAATCGTGTTCAGAGAACTTGAATCTAACTTTTCACCTATAACATTTGAAGTGCTGACTGCTGAGGCGTGGAGCTTATACTTTTGGTCTAATTTATATGGCTAGGTATATAAAATCGCAAAAATAGTTTAGATTTCGATATACTACACGATATTTCAGTTCAATTCCAATTTTAGCGTCCCCATCCCCTGCCTCTGACTTTCAATTTTTTTTGCCACATTCGCTACGACCTCGAAAAGCTAGATTTTGATATATGTACATAGGTAGGTACTATAACACGACTTTTTAGGCTGATTTCAAATTCAGCACCCCACTCCTCCCCATTGCCCCGAATCAGTTTTTTTTGTCAGATTCGTAATCTACAACCAAAAAAACTATACCTACACTATATTTACTTAACCCAATTTTATCGCTCTTTTTTTATGATAATGAATTTGGCGGGTTTTGAGGGGTCTCCTAGACCACTGTGAGACGTAAGTAAACCAAGCAGGTATCCATTTTGAAATCGCCATTTGATGAATGAAACATAAGTACCTACATAGGAACTCGCGTGCAATATTCGGTAATAATCTATTTCTTTACTGAATAGGAGGTGTTTTGTGGTTGCAGACACAACTTTCAAGCTGACCTCTCTTAAACTTTCGACACAAAAAATGCGAAACACTCCAGGCTCCACCTTAGCACCCAACTAAGTAGGTAAGTACAGTAATACCTACGAATTTTTAAGGCGAAATGTTTTCTTATCTAGAGGTAACTATAGGTAAGTGTAAGTACCTTCAAGAGTACCTACATAATATACCTACTTACCTAATATAATAAGTACCTATGTAGGTTTGAACTTATTGGTTATCGTGTGGTGGAATAACAAGTACCTACCTAACTACGCGTACCTACATACATAAATAAGAATACCGTAGGATGGGGTTACTTTGGTCTAGGCCGGGTAACTTTGGGCCACGGTGGACGGTGGTAATTTAGCGCTTTCACCCGTGGCCCAAAGTTGAACCCGTCTTACGGTAGCTTGCAAGGTTAGGCAGTCCATAAGGTAGACAGAGATGAGTACTCACGATGAGAAATAGATTGCAAGTTTTCGTTTCTGCTGCTGCCGATACTACGATTTTCCGGCTTTATTTTCCTTCGCCTAAATCTGTTTGCTAGCTTACCGGACTCATTCGAAACTGTGTTTTCGGTGGTAGTTGTCGTCGTCGTAGATCTTGAGCGCGGGCGTGGAGAGGTAGTCCGTCGGAAGTTTTCTCTGTATCTTGAAGAAGGCTATATCAACGCACATAAACGTACAATTGGATGCATAAGTATACGCTTAGAATGCTTCTGGATAGGCGAAATTAACTAGGTAGATATTAAATAGATACGTTATCCTTAAATATGGCACGTGGTTTTCGAAAAAACTAAATACTTAATACCGTTTCGAGTATTATTTATGCACTATCCCCCTCCCCTTCCTCCTCTCCCCTCCCCTTCCATTCACCTAAACAATTTTTATTCATCTGAAAACGCGATAGAAACAAAAATCCAAGTATTTCTGATTCAGCGTCTACGTACGCGATTTATCAATAAATTCGTGATATACTTACCTAAGTACCACAGTTGGTGACGAGTGACGATTAAAATTTATCACTAAGGCGATTTTATTAGGTAGGTATATCTAACGAAAGCGATCGCCCAACACGTGTGTAGGTCTAGGTACTAGGTAGGGATTGAAAATTTGCATGACATAAATGAAACCAACTTTGCGAATTCATTCTGATGACCTCTGAAACGCAGGACTGATGTGTTATGCCGAAAACCCCCGCTCTTTACACCGAATGCAATAGGCAATTACTTTATGCATGAGATTTTTTTTTAAAAACCTCAAATTTGCTTGAAAAAAGCAAAAACAAAAACAAAAAACGCGCAAATACGCGCGCTGTAAACGGTTAGATAAGTACCTATCGTAAAAATATTTTCTGGCAGTTGAATGTTCAAAAAATACTCGCTGATAGAAACCACCGAAACTCAACATGCTGAAGTTTATAGCATGCAAAATTCGTGGATACCCATAAGTGTACCTATAAAAATTGTTGACCGAGTCGATGAAAAATTGTTAAAGCGATCAGCGTTAATGACCGTGCATTCGCAGGCGCAAAATTTTTTTGTTTTTTTTAGAAAACTTTTTATTTACATAACATTGCGTAGGTACCTAACTTTTAAGCTAAACTGCCGTAGGTACAAAGGGTCCATTATGATTGATTAAAGGTCGCTAATTACGAATTGGTAAGTATCATTCTCGTAGGGGTGCCAACTTTCCGGAATAAATCGCAATTGAGGTTGAAAATCGATGTTTTCTTGAAAACAACGCTTTCTGGAGAAAAGCTAACATAACGCCCGAAATGGATTCTACGGACCCGAAAACATGCCCCGGCACCCTTCATATGCATTTTTTTGTTCAATAAAAGCGTTCAATTTTTTTTTAAATTTTTGTTAGGAATTAGAAACATTTTGGTATCTTGAATTTTCCTAGTCAAACTGATATTTTTTCGGGCCAAAATTCGGCCAAATCGAGATTTTTGCGTGTCAAATGACTAAAAAGTTGCCTATCCGTATAAATCGGAAAGGCGAAAATGAAAAATTTCAATAATTATCGATCCGAGAGTCTTTTTGACAAATTCGAGATCGCTGCGTCGTGTTCCGCTTGGGTTTTGTACATATGTACTTACAATAGGGTGAAGTGAGAAAAAAAAATGATTCCCTACCCCTACCATTTTCCCGAATACGTAAATCCCGAATCCAGAATTCCGAATACCTAAAGACAGCTTGTATTAAAAACGAGGAAGAATGTTTGCTGAAGTTTTAAATTTTAGGGGTAGAAATTGACTCCTTGAAAATTTTTGTAATTGTTGTAATTTTGTTTTATAGCATTGACTGCAGAGTTTAGGGACGAAACTTGGGCGGAGATCTCGGGAAGAGGCGAAGGAGAACTGGAGAAGGCTCTTTCGCAAAAATTCCATTGTGTAGCATGTTACGATTTGTAACTTCGACATACAAAATTTTCCAAACTAATTTCCAAAATATACTTCTAGTGATTGAAAAAAAAAAAACATAATATTTTCAGGCGAAAAAATAATCAATTCAAAGTCGATATAAATTCCGTATTTTGAAATTTTATGATTTGCCGTTGGTTGCACTGGTGTATAAAATTTTCATTTTTTTTCAAAATTCACTTTCAGTGTCTGAAAAACATTTTTCTTCAATTAGTTACCCGATACAGTGACTTTGAGCACCTCTTGCTTCCCTTCCCTCACCCCTAGGGAGCTCAACATTTTTTTTGGGAGGTCTCCCACTGAAAGTAAACTATCCCACCAAATTTGGTCAAAATCCAAGATATATTTTTTTTCACTCTACCCTAATGTACAATGTACATAGATTTGACGTAATTTTTACATAGGTACCTACGTATAAAAGAAGGGCAGCCACTCAGATTTTTTCGTTCTTGGCAGATAGATACAGATCGATAATTTTTTCACCTTACCGACTTAAAACTATGGGGATTTGACGATAAATCAAAAGGCATGGCGGAAATGGCGCTAACAATGCAATATGCAAATTTGAATGAACGATTTTTTCCATATTTTGTTTGTTGCTTACACATGATTTATGTATCTCCTTAAAAATGACGTCAAAACTGCGAATACGAGTACATACATAACCCAACCATAGTTTGAGTTGACAAAATTTTCGGTAGGTACCTATTTTCAATTGAAAGTGGTATCTGGTATACTTACAGATTTTTAAAATGTTCCTATAATTTTACAGTCAATAGACATAAACCAACGAGCCATGAATTAACGGTCCTTAAATATCCACGTAGGCGTCGTAGGCACGTATACTCGTACCTACTACGTAAGAAGAGATTTTTTGAAATTCGAACATTGAAAATGGAAATTCGCGTTTTGGTGTCTAAAAATTTTATGTTTTGGTAAAGGTAGTTGGGTAACTGGGCATACTCAATAGCTAATTAGCTATTAGCTACGCGTAGGTGTAGGTACGCCAGCACTAGCGCGAAAAACAAGCTAAATTAGGTACATATTTCAGCATTCGGCGTTTGAGTTTGAGTACCTAGTTCATCGACTTGGTAGGCTAAACATTCTACTTCGGCGAAACGAAATGCTCAAAAATGCCGGTTTTGAAAATAAGAAAGCATGCAAATTACAATAGGTATTAGTAGTAAGTAAGTATGGCTAGGTAGGTATCTGAATTCAATACTTGTAAATGCGTAGGTAGGTACAACATACAGGTAGTTAGTAGGTACTAGGTAGTGGGTACTAGGTACCTACTATGTACTCTCTCATTCCGAATCAGTGAAAAATCACTGATAAACAGTCAGAATTGCAGCACAGGAAAAATCAGTGAAATTCACTGATTTTCAGTGATTTTTCACTGATTATTCAAAGAATTTCACAGATTTTTCAGTGAATTTCATAAATATCACTGAGTTTTCAGTGAATTTTCACTGATTTCCAGTGATTTTTTTTTCACTGATTTGTTTTCAGTGAAAAAATTTCACTGATTTTCTCCTGTGCTGCAATTCTGACTGTTTCTCAGTGATTTTCGGTGATTTTCACTGATTTATAATTGAGAGAGTACCTATAGATATGCCGATGCCCGTGCACAGTGCACCGCACCGTATGGCATTGGTTTTGGAATCACGAGTAGGTACTTACCCATGTACTACCTACACCTACATGCTACGCTACGTAGGTAAGTATTTCATATGTAGGCTAGGTAAGTAGGTATGTATGTATGTATGTATGTAAGTACCGGTAAGTAATTAAGAATGAAATTTACGAATAAATATTACGATGGGTTACCAAGATGCGTATTTACTCGTAATTACGCGTAAGTAACGCAGGTAAGTACGAGTATGTTATGTCACGCCTGGGTTAGTTGAGAAGAAAATGTCGATGAATTAATCAAATCTTGCAGAAACTTCAGCTCAAAGTACACCGCGCATAGCCCCTTATCGGCGAGTCTTTCTCAAGGCGTTGTTAGAAAAGTAGATAGGTAATAGATGTCTGGGTAGGAAGCTTTTCGATTCGTTTTTTAAAAGTGAAAGAAGACGAAGAAGAAAAATAAGAAACAGATAAATACGGCAAGATAAAATGATAACTTGATAAGGTTGGTAGGTAGGTAGGTAGGTAGGTAAGTAAGCATAGTGGTGCTTAAGTATGTAACTTGAGACGCCGAAATGTTAGTGTTTTGAAAAAAGGAGAGGATTAGATGGCATGCCATGTCGTATACCAGGCGTTTATACACGTACATAGGTAGATAGGTAGATAGGTAGGTAGGCAGGCAGGCAGGCAGGCAGGCAGGTCGGTAGGTGTTATAAAATTAGTGGTAGGTAGATAGATAGGTACTATCCAACAGGTATCCATACCTCCGAATGGTCCGCGCCGCTTCTTTCATCATTACCGAAATCGGATAATTTTCGCGTACGCTGCTCTTCGAATTCAGTTTTAGTAGCGACCGCGCCGACGGTGGTGGTAGCAACGGCAGCGGCAACGGCAGCGGCAGCGGCTGCAGCGGCGTATTTCGTTTCGCTAGCGCCGAATATTTCGATCGGATTTTTCGAATACCGGTCCAAGTCCGAAACGTCCGGCTCGGTATTTGCGATTGAATTACCATCGAGCAAGTAAACAGCGTCCGCGTCCGTCGTCTCTTCGAACGATCTTTCTAAAATAAGGGAAACGGCGGCGGCGGTGGCGTCGGTGGCGGCCAGGTACGCGTTACCGTCCACGTTGACCGCGTTGCTCGCGAAAGTTTCTTCCACTATAGGTTTAGGTTTCTTTTTAACGCCTGTAACGACTTCGGATGGCGGATTTCGTAACGAAGTCAACTCTCTGATTTCGCTTTTTGACAACGAATTTTGAGCTTTGATTTTGCCTCGGTTTCGCGCCACAGACGCCACTACCGATACCGTCTTACTCGGCTCGTTGCCGTCTCGATTCGGATGCGTCGTCGCCGCGACGTAGGAATCTTTTGACGACGTAAAGTGTCGCGATTTAGAACGACCGCCGGAATCCGATTGCTTACTACTCGTATTTTCGGCGCTGGAATGGCGCGCTTGGTTCAAGTCGAAGCCACTCGTACTTTCCACCGCCACCGCCATCGGCACCGTCACTGTCCGGTTGTTAGGACGATAAGAAGAAAAACGAGACTGACCTCGGCTTTGGTGTTGGTACGATCTATCGTCATCCGCAGTCGACAACGCAAAGGTTGCGCGACTCGCTTCTCGAAACTCTTTTTCCAACGATTCGAGAATGGCTGCGGAATCGTCTTGGCGCGCGTCCGTCCAGTTTCGACCGTACCCGGTTGTAGGTTGGGAAACGCCGGCGCCGGCGCCGGCGGTTGTCAACCTAGACGTCGTCCGGTGCGAATCGCTCGCGCTCCATTGGGAATGTGCTGTTATCGCCGTCGGTCGGAACGTGGAGGAAGGATTCGAGGGTGAGAACGAGGTCGCGTTTTGTCGGAACCGCAATTGCGGCTGCGGTCGCGATCTCGGACGGCTATTTTTTAAATTCTCCGACGTCGCCGCGTTATTTTCGACAACGACGGACGTCGAATTTGAAGCTGGGTTCGCGCCGTCCGAAAATTTCTTGCGACCTCGACGAGCGCCGACGGCCGCAGCCGCCGTCCAGTCGTCGCTATCGCGAAACGAGTTTTCGACAAGATGGGATGGTGGCGCTGGCGGCGTCTGAGCGACGCGTATCAGCAACCGCGACGTATTAAAACCAAAGCGGTGTGCCTTTTGGTCGGACGTTGTCGTCGTTATTGGATACTTGGTTGCGCCGACGACGACACCACCGCCGCCGACGTACTCGGGTTCGGGATTTTTCAAAAACCTCGAATTATTACGGACAGCTTTGATTGGTTCGCGTACTTCGGTTTCCGTTTTGAGGGGTCGCCGCGTTGCGGCCACAGTTCGCGCGTTATCGTTGTCTCCGCCGTCGTACCGGGATGACGGAGCTTCGCTGGTCGCCGCCGATGCCTGCGCCGGTTTCGCGTTCGACGTTGAATCGTTACCATTCGGATCGAAAACGGTCGTCGTCGCGATAGAATTGGCGGCTGTTTGGCTGGAGTTATTCGAATTTGTCGGTTCCGCGGTACTCGTGCGCGGTATCTGATAACGATTTTCGTCCGAATCCAAGATCTCGGATTGCGTTACATTCGAAAAGACGCCGTCGGCGTTGTTTTTCCAATTCTCTTCCGCAACTTGGGCTGTCGTCGGTATCGACGCGCTCGTTTCAGTCGTCGGTTGCGGCCATGTTTTCCTATTTCTGGAAAAGAATCTCGAAGCTTTGGTTATCGGGCCAGCAACATTGGCGTTGGCGGTGACAGAAGTACTCTCGCTGACCAAGTCGGACTGTTTAGCGGTCGGAAAGCGTCGTCTTACGTACAAACTGCCAACACTACCGGATGTCGGCGTCGTCGTCGTCGTCGTCGTAGAGCTCCGATATTTAAATCGATATCGAGGTTTTTCGGTTTTCTGCGTGGTTAGTGCTTGACCACCGCCGTCACTGCCGTCACCGTCGTCGTCGTCGTCGTCGTCGTTTCTTTCTTTATCGCCTTCTTCGGTCGTCGATTCGATCGGCCTTCTGGTGAATTTGCCGCGCAAACTGGACGAAATAGTGGTCGTTGATTCCGCCGAATTTCCGTCCACCGAAGCGATAACGGTCGATGAAACGTTTTTGTGACGCCGCAAAAAGAATCTACTAGAATGATTTGTGTTTTCTGCCGAATTGGACGCTTTGTTCGGTACGAGCGGCGTGTAATTGAGACGTTTGGGAGAAACTGTCGTCCATTCGTTGGTCGTTGAATCGCCGTTGAGAGTCGAGCGCTCCTGGTTGCCCGTCTGTTTCGAATTTTGGGCAAAAAGTTTGTTCGATTCGCGTTCCAGTTGACTCAATAAATCAGTCTTATTATTTCTCAAGTACTCTTTGTAGCGTTTCAAGGAAATTCGCGTTTTTTGTGTCGACGATTCTCGGATACTGGTTATCACAGTAGTCGACGTCGAAGGCGCCAACGTTTCCGTAACGTAATCCGTCGTCGACTTGGGCGTCGGCGTCGGCGTCGGCGTCGGTGTTGGTGTTGGTGTCGGTTTCGGTGTGGTCGTCGTCTCCGTAATTTCGGTAGCCGTCTCAACGAATACGTCGTCGCGGCGTACAGATTCGGACTTGTTGGAGACGTCGGCGTCGACATCGACGTCGATCGTTTTTTCCGAAAATACCAGGTACGTTTTTGGAACTGTAGCGATAGTATCGAGATTTTCGTGGGTGATTAACGGTTGTACTAGGGCTATTCGATCAGTGCGGTATTGAGCTGAAGTAACTGGCAAGTTTGTAGTCGACTCGGATGTTTCGCTCACCTTTTCCTTAACGAGTTTATCTCCGGCTGCTGAGTCGGTTTGAACTTTAGGTTGCGTGACAGAGGTTCTTTGCGTCGACGCCGGTTCGGTGTAAACTTCTTCGTACCCGGTTACCGGACTGGGTTTTTGTCGCACCAGGGTGATGTACCTGAAAAATAAATATCCGCCACATCACCTAAATATTAAGGCGCTTATACATATGTAAGCGTACCAAATGTAGGTAGGTAGGTGTAGATAAGTTATACTGCATATACGTAGACGTACCTACGTGTACGTAGAACCTGACAGAAAATTTGAACAGGATTAAAACTTTTCAAAAGTAGGTAGATTTCAAGTTTATTCTCGAATCCTCTCTTTGAAGAATTTTACGAATGACCTCATTCTCATCCTCTCCCTCCTCCTCACACGGGTGGAGCGTGAGAAACGGGCATTGGAGAAGAACTAATTTCATTCGACAAAACGTGAGTTTTTTAATCAAAGAACTGAAAAGTAGCCATACCCGAGTGCGAATTAGATTTATTTAAAAACAAAATGGCATCGGAAGAATGGGAATTTTTAATCTTTTTTTTTTCAAACTCCTCCTGGCGCACATCTATTTTTTTCATTAGAACGTAAATACTTTGATCAGCGGGCTAAAAAATGTCAAGAAGTCCACATTTTTCCAATCTCGAAGGGAATTAGCAATCATGGATACAGTGGGTAGCCTTTGTCGTTTGAATTTTCTGAATGCCTCCTGACGTAAAACTACTTATTTCAAAATTATGAATAGATGAACCTAAACCAAGGAGTCCAATAAGGATAAAAGAAAAAACTTTATATTTTATTCGATACAACACAAATATTAGGAATAATGGACTGAAAAGTAGACTACCCAACTTAAAATCAAAATGACACCAGGGAAATTGTAATTTTTGCAATTTTAATTTTTCAAGACTCCTCCTAGCTGGTGCAGGCCTTTTTATATTCCATTGAGCTTGAATATTTTATCGAAATGTCGCCCTGAGGATGGTAATCCTCAAACAATTCTTCAAACAGAAAATTGGTCCCTGCCCTTCACCAACCGCTAGAATGTCTACGGAAAATTGGCTGATAAGAAAAAGCCACTGATATCAACAATAAAGAATTGTCCTCCTATTCGATGGATTCCTTCTTACTTTCGTAGAAAAACTATATTTCTAGTCGGGGAAATTGAGGTTGAGTTTGAAATTTTTTCCGAAGTGATGACTATCCTACTGAAAATTAGAAGGATAAAAAAGTAAACAAAGTCTGAAAACAACCATCATACTCTACTCGCCATTTTCTGCCAATATAGACTTCATTCCCTTAAAAAAAAGAGAGAGAAAGAAAAAAGCATAAATACCAACTGATGGGTACATATTTCAATAAAAAGTCATCAACTTAAAAAAATAAAATAGGTAGGTACCTATCGGGCATTTTAATAAAACAGCATCTTTAAAGCATATCCTAAATCCTAAATTTTTTGCCCCTAAGTAAAACTTTTGCAATTTACCGCACTTATTAGAAAGCCTCCTGGCGCAGAACTCTTTTTATTAAAAAAAAAAAAAAAAACATAAAAAAAATCGGACATTTTAAT
This sequence comes from Pseudococcus viburni, assembly GCA_033439095.1. Taxonomy (NCBI): domain Eukaryota; kingdom Metazoa; phylum Arthropoda; class Insecta; order Hemiptera; family Pseudococcidae; genus Pseudococcus; species Pseudococcus viburni. The sequence continues at coordinate 226,039 of JAVBJF010000475.1, read as the reverse complement.
AAAACAACATCTTTAAAGCATAGGTATCCTAAATCCTAAATTTTTTGCCCCTAAGTAAAACTTTTGCAATTTACCGTACTTATTAGAAAGCCTCCTGGCGCAGAACTCTTTATTCAAAAATAACCATAAAAAACATACGTATGACAGGTAGCACTCAAAAAACTTGCATCGAGTCGAAATTTATGTAATTTCTATTGAAATAGTAATGTATTTGGTACTGTAGGTAATATTTGTCATTTGTATGTTTTTGAGAGGCTCCTGGCGCAAAAACTTTTTTATTCAACAAAACAGGAATATTTTGATCAATGGACTGAAAAATGACAATAAATGCAAATTTGACGAATTTAAAATCGAAATGGCATCAGCAGAACTTTAATTTCGCCATTTTTATTTTTTTTAAATTCCTCCTGGCGCAGACCTCTTTTTTCAACCAAACATGAATATATTAGGCAGAAAATGTACACTCTACAATTTATGTACTTATTCATTTTTTTTTTCGTAGAATTTCTCCTTCTTTCAGAAAATTGACTTCAAGTGTTGAAAGTTATCAAAAAAGGAGAAAAACTGTTCAACAAAAAAATCAGATTAGAAAAAAAATTTGGGTGATGGAAATTTATTACTATTTTTCTCGTGATCTCAGCGCGAAAAATACTGTAAAAATCGCCCATTAAACTTCAAACAGAATTTCCCATGTCGACCTGTGTTATGTTTTTCGCTCAAGTTCTTTCGTTAACGTTAAAAATCAACAAACTCTTAAATAATTTTAAAGCAAATGGAATTTCGAGAATCCAAGTCCAAATTTACTCTCCATTCAAAATTTTCAACTCAAAATATTTTCAAAAAATATAAATACCAAGATTACGGACAAAATTACCCAGAATTACAAAGGAATACAAAAATTGAAAAATTGAAAAAATGATATTTTTGATTTTAAAAAAAAAATATCTAGATCATGCACAGCTCTGATACATACGTATTTATATCATGTACATACGTATACGGTACACCTATACCTATAGGTACCTACATATATAACGTAGGTATCCGAACCGTTTTGAATAGTTTTAGTCGTTCAGCATTCAATTCTGTTTACTTACTTGACCTCTTTTAACATCATCTGAAAAAGAGAAACTTGAAAGTAACGAATTAAACGAAATAAACAATTTCAATTTTGTTCAATCGAGTAATTTCACTAGGTACACATTTTTTGTTCTGTTTTGTTTTGATTTTTCAAGAGATGATAAGAAGTTACCTAAAAAGAATTGATCGCTGAACGGCCGAAACGAATCGAACGGTTCGGATTAATTTATTTGCGTAGGTACTGGTAGGTACATATTTAGGTAAGAAGGTGGAGGTACCTCTGAGTAGTAACGGCGGGCGATTCTGCTTTCAGTTCTTCATCGGTAGTGGTAGTGCGGTCGAGTCTATTTCTTTCCAAAGTGACGTACTTCAAAGTAGTGCCTTTGCTGTCTGCACCTACAACAGACGTGCGGTATCTCGACGGCGACGAATATTTGTGGGTGGTGATTTCAACCTGGCTTACATCATCCGCGTAGTCCTCACTTTCTTCTGGGTACTTACTCGGCTGTACTGATTTGTTGTTCGTTGTTCCGGAGTCTTCGGCGTCTTGAGCAGCGGTTTTCAAAGGTCTGTAAAAAATTGACACACCCGTTGTCACGTGGAATGTTTTACTTCTTCCTTGAAGAACCCGCGCTGTACACACGGTCTACACTTGTAAATGAGAAGTAGTTTTCCAAAACGGCCTAGATGCGAAAACAATACAGCTAATATAAGAAAAAGACTGTAGAAGTGTAACCGTTTTTCATGTTAGAAGCTTCATCGTCATTTTCTAGTATGAAAAGGAAAAAAAAGAAAAAAAAATCACAACGAAGTCCCTTTCTTTATTTATATACCTACCTACCGTTTTCGCATTAAAACTGTTTTGGAAAATTATACTCTTCAAATGTAAGTATACGTACATATGTAGGTAAGTAGGTATCTATCTATTTAAATTCAATGGCACGCTAAACATGGTCGTTAAAGTGTTGGTACCTAGGTAGGTAATTAAAGCGAGGCCAATGCGATACTACTCGTAGATGAGTATTTTTTACACATATTACCTGCTTCTTTGTATAGTAACGTATTGAGGTTTTTCTTTCCTGTAATATGGCACATCGTCATACGCAGACTGCATGGTTTCGCGTTGAGGACTCGATGGTCCGTTTCTGTATTGATTTTTGTTTCTGCGCATAAAAAAAGGGGGAATAGGTAAGTGAATGCGCGCGTGTATTTATGTAAGCTCAAGAGGGCACTGGTAGATACTAGGTAGCTAGGTAGCTAGGTAGCTAGGTAGCTAGGAACTAAGTAGGAACTTGCCGTTTTACCGTCGAGTACTGATGCTTAAGTACCTACATATTTTTAGGAGAGTAGGGGTACTGGGTACTGGGTAGGTATAGATGACGAAAGTTTGGTAAAACCGGTATGACGATTATAAGCAAGAAAAGCAAACCGAACCGCATAGGTAATTAGATGGGTATGCCTACTTATCAACTACTTAGGTAGGTATAGGTACTTATTTACCTGGTGGAGGATGGCGAGCTAAAAACTTTGTTGTATAAAGTTTTACTTATTGCCGGTGTCGTCACCTCGACCGAACCGTCTTCTAGCTTCAACTGTTTTTCCAATTCAGCTATTCCACCTACGAATATACTTAATTCAGTTTTTTTGTTCGAATTGGCATTTCGTGATTTTTACTTCAACCACCTTACCCAATTTTTTAATCAAAGTAATAAGTTGCTTGATGGCTTTAGGATCCTCTTGCGAATCTTCGTCTTCAACATCTTCGTAATCTTCTTCCGTTAGTGACGGAGTCGGTTCGGTTGTGGTGGTGGAGGTGGTGGTTGTGGTTGTGGTTATTGTTTTGGAGGTGCTTTTTGTACCAGGCTTACTAGTCGTGGTTGAAGTAGACTTGGCGGTTGCGGTTGTGGAGGATTTTTCTGACTTCTTGTTACAAATTACATTGCGACTGTAATCGCAAGAGTCCGCAGCTTTGTTGAACATGAGACCTGAAAAAGCAGCCGTTAGCGGCGAATTGAACAACCTGATGTAGGTACCTATATTATGAGTGATTGAGTACCTACCCGAAGGGCATGTAAATTGATGCGCTACGATTCCAAGATTGGACGGACCGCTGTCCAAACACCAGAAGTACTTTTTACAATCTCGCGGATGCGGGAAAAATCCTTCTTCTTTGCAAACGAAATCTAGCGTGACAAAAAAAGGTCACAGGACAAAGATTATTTTATTACATACGTAGACGTAAACAAATATCAAGATCTATGTACTGCATCTATATTCTCTCATTTTTGAATCATTGAAAGTTATCAAAAAAAACACTGAAAAACAGTCTAGAATTGCACCACAATAATAAATCAGTGAAAAAATTTTCACTAAAAGCAAGTCAGCGAAAGAAAATCACTGGAAAACAGTGAACTGCGCTGAAAACTCAGTGATATTTATGAAGTTTACTGAAAAAATCTGTGAAATTCTTTGAATAATCAGTGAAAAATCACTGAAAATCGGCGAATTTCGCTGATTTTTCCTGTGCTGCAGTTCTGACTGCTCATCAGTGACTTTTCACTGATTCGGAATGAGAGAGTAGGAACTGAACGACTGATTTACAATTGATTTCGCTTGATCAGGAAGCGCTTAGGACTTACCTGATCCCGGGTCTGGCGTAGTCGGAGGTTCCGGTGTTGAGAGCGGATTAGCTGCAGTGGTCGTGGATGTGGTCGATGGTTGTTTGGTGGTGGTGCTGACACTGTTCGAATTTTGCGATTTCGGTCGATTTCGTTTGTTAGCGAATTTTGAAGAACGTTTCTCTTCCGATGTTGAGCTACTAATAACGTTTGCGGATGATCTGAGGATAGAAATGAAATATAAACACTTTTATGTAAATAGGTACCCACTCGTACATAAATACGCATACGTATGTTACACCTAATTTGTGAAACCTGCCGAATGCATGTATTGGAAAAAATTTTACCCGATGCGCGTGCATTAAGCCAATCTGTTGCTTATTTCGCGTATTTTTCCATTAAAATACCTACTTATCATATTTTTTGCATAATTCGTCGAGATTAAAAATTTGAAATACCTACTCTTTTTTTTGAGGCTACGATTAAAGAAGAAGTTTACCTTTTTACTTTCCATAAATAGGTACTTAATTATAACTATGATCAATAACCCGTTCGCAAATGTTTCAGATCGTAATCGTGCCATAGAGTACTGCGGGGCAAGACGACGCACTAAAAGTTTAAAAATCTGTCAAAAATCGAATTTTCGACATTTTGGGGAGGTTTTTGTTTTAGACACTACTTTGATCCTTTGTCTTCATTGATTTAACAAGAAAAAAAATATTTGATCATAAAAAGTTAATTAAAAATTAATTCTCCCAAAGAGACCTTGATTAGTACTCTTGCCCCATAGGAGGGGGCAAGAGTCCTAAGTGTGGGGCAAGAGTACTGCCATTTAACTTAATGTTAAGTTGGATACCTAAAGTGTGGGGCAAGAGTACTACCATAACATCTTACGTTACTGATTATGTAATTTTATTTCGTTTTAAAGTTTTTATGCGAATAAATTGATCAAAACTTTACTTTGGCAAAGAAAATACATTATAACAAGAAGTTTGTTTACAGTTTGAAAGGTGTAGTACTCTTGCCCCCACCCCCGGGTTTTTCCTTGAAATTAATTTTTTTCGAATAATTTAATACATAGAAACGATTTCTTATATATATTTCGATAGCTTACCTCACCATCTTCCTCAACATGCTATATACTCCTCTGATTCACAATTTTTTACCACCCCAACATCAAAAAAACTGTAGGGCAAAAATCGCATTTTTTTGGCAAAAAGTTTTCAATAGCTCACAGATTAAAAACTACTGGACCAATTCGGATGATTTTTTCAAGGTTTTGTCAGTGCAAGGTACATTTCAAAAAAATAAAAACTTCACCAACCCTGCATTACCAAAATCTGAGATATCAGAGATCGGACTCTTGCCCCACTGCGTCGTCTTGCCCCGCGGTACCTCTACCTGTTACCTCTCCCAGTCGAATCAGGAGGTCGGAAATAGGTTATACACTAAGTTTTTGGCTTTTTTCGTTGATTAAATCAAATTTTCGTATATTTTGAAGGACGGTGAAGTACGGTACCTACTTGAGTACTTCTGAAATTTCAAAAATTCGCTAAAATTCGAGAAATGAACTGCAGTATCTGAAATTTTAGTTAAGTATGGGGTTCTTTTATGACGTACTTTCGATTTATTTTTGTCAAAACCCAGTGAAATACCTTCCGATTTCTTACTTCTCGTAGGTGTTTTGAGGTAATTTTTTCGTTCAAGCTTTTCCTAGTCTTTGCCGTTGGAAGAAGTGGCGAATAATTTTCAAATTTTTCTTAGAAGAGAATTACTTGGGAAAATAGACCTCTATACCTACCTATATGTATATGCAGTATACCTACTTATAATATATGTTTGATAGCCGACTTACCCGCCACTCGCCAATAATGATTCTTTACCAGCTTCGATTAAGGGATACGGTTTGCCATGGCACTTGCCTCTGAAATCGTCGTTATCGATAGACCAATACATAATTCCGCCGAGTCCTTTTTCATTCACGTATTTAGCCTGTTTGTATTACAATCAAGTAGATAATCGACAGCTAAGTAGGTAATAAACAAAATAATCACTTCATACCTACCTGCATATTTGTAATGAACTTACCTACTTATGCTTCATACATGTAAGTAAATCACTGTAGGTACCTAAACCTCATACGTACCTAGCTACCTACACATATGTTACCTACCTAAGTACCTACTAACCTACAAAGTAAGACGCTATGTTATAAGTCCATAGCTAAAAAATAGCTACGCAGTACGCAGTACGCACGCATTGACTCACCTTCAATTTGACTATATCCGCATCGTCGTAGCCGACCCATTGATTGCCTCGAAACGCGTAAGGGCCCATGGCACTTTTTTTCGGCTGTACAACCTTCCACTGGTCGTTATTCTCCAAGCTAGCGCAAATCTGTGCGAGAGTAAATTACGTAATTAGGTATGTACATATGTACTTCTACCCATCCCATGTATGTACTACATACTCTCTCATTCTGAATCAGTGAAAAGTCACTGATAAACAGTCAGAATTGCAATACAGAAAAAAATCATCAAAATTCACTGATTTTCAGCGAATTTTCGCTGATTATTTGATTTTTTAAGGATTTTTACCAATTTTTTTGCTAACTTCGTAAATTTTACTGACTTTTCAGTGAATTTTCACTTATTTTCCAGTGATTTTTCTCACTGAGTTGTTTCCATTGAAAATGTTTTCACTGATTTTCTTCTGTGCTGCAATTGTGACTGTTTCTCAGTGATTGTCGATCATTTTCACTGATTTATAAATGAGGTAGTACCGTACCTACTATGTATGTATCATGTACCTACTCGAGTAGTCACATACTAGTGTGTACAATATTACATAATACATATAGGTAGATACTAGGTTCATATGTACCTACACATTAATAGGTTCAACGACATTTTCAACTACCTACCTAGCAGCTAAATTACCTCGTAATACGCTAAATATCCTTTTTCTCTTGTGGCTTCCCCTTGTTCTCCTGGACCATCGGCAGGTGAACCAAGATCGGTGCTCTCTGGATTGATTAACGTATACGATCTTCCGTACGTCGGTATTCCCAATATCAATTTTTCTCGATCGACTCCTTTCTTCAGATAATGGTTCACTGTGTGATCCTGTAAACGGTTTACGTTCGTTCATCTTTTTCAATCTCAACTTATTGTAGCAGTAACGTTTCAACGGCATTATACCCGAGTGGGTGGTGGTGGTGGTGGTGGTGGAGTGGGGGGGGATGTCTGTTTTCCTAACTATACTCGATACGTACATCAATGGGACTCTTTTTTACCCACCCGCAATGCTCCAAGCTCCATTTTTACTTCGCATTTACGTAGGTACTTACTTACATAACAGCTAGGACTTCAGCCCCAACTAAATTTTGGGTGCAATAAAAATTTAGCTGCAGCGAACATAATTGAAAATTTTGAAAATCAATTTATATTCAAGCACAAAAAAACTGACTTTTTTGATGATAGGGGTGGATGTTACAAATTTGCCGACACAGAATCAAATTTTGAAGGAGTTGCCCCCCCCCTCGCCTCCATTCATCATTTTTTACAAACCCATTACTAATTTTATGTTGGTTGAAGAAATCTGCGAAATTGTCTATTTGTCGCGAACGAAGCAAGAGTGGAAAATTTCAAGAAAAATTATAATATTGTAAATAAAATATTGAAGTTTCAATGCGAATATGAGGGAAATGAATTTTGCCCGGACGAAGTGAAGATGGAGGACGAAAATGTTAGAAAATCTCACATTAGTCACATTCAAGATGCAGCAAAACAATTTTTAAGGATTAAAAATCTGAATGAAAAATTAGCCAATTCTATTTTAAAATTGTTAAAGAAGAAATAGGTACGATAAGGTCGAGGCGCGGAGAGGCCAAAACTTTTTTTAAAAAATTTAATTTTCAAACATCGAATGTAAGTTTTAATGAGAAAAAATAATTCTAATAATATTAGTTGAAACAATTTAGAGGAAGAATATGAAGAAAAAAAATCACTTTTGTAGAATTTGGATTACCTATTTTAAAACTATGGAAAGAGGAATACCATAAAGTCGAGTGTGACGAGGCAAAGGTTTTTAAAAAATTTGATAGGTAGATTTTTTGATTTAAAAAAAACATAAGGTGCAAAACTGTTCAATTTTTCAAACTTGGGTGTAAGTACTGTAAGTACGTTATGGTTACGCGTAAGTATGTACTAATACTAACTACTAAGGCTCTGTGTACCCAGGGAAAAATCTTCAGGTATGATCAGGTATGAGCATGACTGGATCACCCTCATCAGGCCTGATGAGTAATGAAAAATAGCCGCGATTGAGCAGGCCAGAGTAGGTTTGTCTTCCAACAATGGAAATTTATTCGAAACCCTTATTTTTATTGTCCTGCTAATGCCTGATCAGGTATGATCATTCCTGCTCAAACGCGGTCATTTTTCAGGCCCGCTCATGCCTGACAATTTTTCCATGGGTAGGTAGATAAATAGAAGGGTGCTAATACTTACGATGGTGAGTTCAGCGTCGAAATTATACTCGGATTCTTCTTGCAGTGAATATAGCGGAGAATGATGATTGGCGTTCGATTCGTAAGCCGAATGATAGTCGTAACTTAAAATATTCATAAAATCTAAATACCTGCGGAAAGTTATTTCGATATCATCAATCAACGTCCACTGACAATGAACAAGTTATCAAGTTATCAGGCACACCAGAGAAGAAAGCTTAGTACCTATAGGTGGTACATAGATACCTAGGTATAGGTACCTACGAGTATTATTACTGATTGGGAAGGGAAAAAACGGAGCACAGGACGTGTTACATAAAGTAAAAGTCAAAGAGCGCGAACAAAAAGAGAAAAAAACGAAAAAGATAAAAAATTAAAACCACGAGTAATAAAATGGTTGCCACTTACTTATTTAACTTGGGTACATCGTAACCTTTATCTATGTATCCAACACCAGCAGGCACAGCCATTGTGAGAAGAAGACGAGTTCTTCCAGTTTTTGATGATTCTTTTTCAAATTCTTCTCTTAGTTCCTGTGCAAAACGACAACACAATTGATCGGCTCATTGAAAATCAAAATTCACGTACAGACAGGTAGGCAGGCAGGCAGGCAGGCAGGCAGGCATGTACATAGGTACATATCTTCCTACTTGTAGGTAAGGTACCGTACGTATACCTATGTATGTACGAATATGACAACTTGGATAGTTGCTTGGCGATTTCGAGCACAATTTCAATTACCTACCTACCTGTTACCCATTCATGTAAATGCAGCTCAGACGAGCGGATGTTTGCCTAATGCCTACCTTCACTAATGAAGCGTAATTATCTTTATCTTCCGGTTTACTTCCATCTCTAAAGGCCGGATACTCCCAGTCCAAGTCTAAACCGTCGAAGTTATTTTGCCGCAAAAATTTGATAACGTTCTTTGCAAAAATACCGCGTCTCTCTTCGTCAGCGACTAGAGCAGAAAATTTTGACGAACCTTCGTTCCAGCCTCCTATGGCCAGCATCGTTTTCAGATTCTTGTTGTAAGTTTTGAGACCGGTAAATTTGGCGTATCCGCCTGTGCGCGGCAACGTGAGCAAAGCAAACAAAAAATTAATGTGGCGTGACGCGTGACGAAGACATGCGAGTCATCGGCAGCGACTGCGCATCGTTCCGCGATCGCGATCGCGACCGCGTCCGGCTACGAACGCGAACGTGAACGTGAACGTGAACTTACCTTGTTCGATGTCTTGGTATTTGTCGTAAGGCCGCAGCCCGTTTTCCTTGTCTAGTCCGCCGAACGCGTAAATCAGATGGGTACATAAATACGGATTTATATTTTGGGGCGAAAATTTCGCGGTTCCTGGTCTATACACACTCCAATTGGTGTAGTAACAGACGATTTTTTTCGCTGCATCAGCGTTTGTATCGCGCCTTTCGATTCCATCTGTAAAATTACGTAATACCGGTAGAGTATTTGGTTATTTATTTAGGTACGTTTGCAGGTGTGAATGTGAAAACAACAACAAAAAACAAAAAACCAAAACCAAAAACAATTGTATAGGTACCTACTATCACCTACTACCTTGTACCTGCCTACGTATGCGTGTAGCGTATAATGCATTAGATATACCTATGTAGAATTTACATAAATACTCGTACTTAGAGAAGGATTTTAGAGGGAAAGGATAAAAAAAAACTTCTTTCACACTGTCGCCTTAAATGCTTCATATAATTATGATTTTGTTTATGCTCGAGTAAAGCGAGGGCGAAGCTTTGAAAAAATTAAATTTTTCATGCCCAAAAGAGGTTTTTTTTAGGTGTCAATGCTTTGAAAATCCATTCGTGTGCAGGCAAATTAGAACGAAAAACCACGCTGACCGCAACTTATTATGGGCCAAGTTTTTGAACCTACGTAGAATTTATAGCCAGTGGTGGCTTTCACAATCCTTAACTTTTCGCGAAAGATGGAGTCGGCGCTTTTCCCCTAAAAACCCCAAATCCGCATTTCTGGCCTGAAAAAAGTTTTTCGTCCATAAAATAGGTCCTAATCGAGATACACACAAAAAGCCAAATTAAAAGACGAAGATGATCGTATTTCTGATAAAACATGTTTTAACATATATTTTTTGTTAAAGTTGATAGAAATGCGAGAAAACAAACTTGAAATGCACTCTTTTCCTTCCATTTAGCGCCGTGGCGCGGCGTTATGTTCGCATCACGCGGATAACCACACACCTACGATGTACAGAATGGGCCGTATATTATGACATATGACACCGCAAATTTGAAGTCGCGCCAAAGCCACCGTTTTGAAAATGGGTCTTTCGAATTTGCGGCATTCGACACCTTGAAGTTTTTTTTTGAGTCGGAATAGTTATTTTTCAAAATTTTTCCGTTCTAGGAAGGAAGGAGTTGGACCAAATCAAATCGCATATTATGTCGGCAAAAAACGCGCAAATTTATAAAAAATATTCTAAACAGATACAGGGTGACCCAAAAGTTCCGGAACGTAACGTTTTTTTCGTAATTTAGAGTGGAATCGTTCCATATTGTCTCGCGTTGATCTGAACGAAGGGTTGCCTACTTGTAGGTCGACAAGGGACAATGTCAACGCTGTACTCAAAATATTCGACAGGGGTTAAGTGGGGGAGGCAGTGTTGCCAATTTTATAAAAACTTGAATTTTTTGATAAATTTTTGCCCCTTCAAATTTTTGATTAGGCAAAATCGGAATGCATTGTTTTTTGATCCTTGTTAAATGGCCTTTCATATGCAAATATTAGTTTTTGAAAATCTCAATTTTTAAAATTTTCGGAATTTTGGGTTTTGAGATTTTTTTTTTGAAAAACTCGAAATTCGAAAAAAGTTGAAAATTTTTTAGTAATTCGTGAACAATGAGGGATGAGTTCATATTTTTTGAAGGGAATGGAGCTTCAGCTACGTCGTAAATAAGATTTCATTATTTGCTGGGGCTTACAATTTTTTTTACGAATCAATTTTTGCGTTCCGGAAATTTCAAGTCACCCTGTACTTCGGGGGAAAAATTTGAAATAAGAGCTGGGAGTGTAGGAGGTGTTCAAGCCTCTGAATCGAATTCTGGGATTGTGTTTACCCCAAATCCAGACCCGGGCCATGCGGCCAGGATACCTACATCCACCATGTCTGCAGTTGAATCCCCCCCCCCCTTCAAGGGACATAGGATAGAAGCGATTGCCAGGGTAGGTGAGGGTGAGGGTGTTTCTTTTTACTTTACCTACATTCTTGATACGTCGGTACTTATTGCGAGACCTTGACACGTTCTCACGGTACGTTCACTGCGTATCGGTGCGCGTTGTCGCAACAATGGCACGTACCTCTACCGCTACCTCTACCTAGGTATATCTATAGGTACAGGGTACAGGGTACAGTATTTTAATACTTACTGTCGATCTGTATGCAAAATATGGTATAGGTACCTCTACTTATGATTGCACAGCACAACGCAGCGCAGTGCAGGGCAGCGCCTTCAGTTGCGATTTTTCGTTAGCTATCTTATTTTGCTGGAGCGTACGATGCCTAATGTCTATAGTTATTAGGTTTTTTTTTGTATACGCGCGCGTCCGCGGCAAATTTACTTAATATTCATTTTAGGATACAAAAATTACGTAATTCGCCGCTTATTTGCGTACTAGCCTGCTGGAGTGCTGGCTTGTCTTATGGGTGGCGATGACGATAGCGCGGCACAGTGCGGTACGGTACGGTACGGTACACAATGTACGGATGATTTTAGACTAGACGAATAAACACGTTGTGGCGAACGCGAACCTACATATACGCGGAGTATCCAGCAGACAATGCGCGTCATGGGAACAATGGAAGTGAAAATTATACTGCAAATGAGTCGAGAAATTATCGTAACGACATTATAAATACCTAACATAATTTCGTGGTTAATATTTCTCTTTTCCTACCTATACATAATACCGACTTGGTATCTAGAAACCCAGATAGGTACTTCCCGAGTATTTTCGCCTTTTTTCTCTATTTAAAGTTTACCTGCCGTAGGTATTTGCACAATTGCTTATTTACTCGTTCATGCACCTAGTACCCAGTACCTAGTACCTACCTAGGTGCCAATACATATTTGATCAGACTCGTGGATGCATAGGTGCACCCAAAAATTGTGAGGGAGGGGCTCAGATTTTGAGATAAAATGAGGAGGGGGGGGTCAAAATTCAATGAAAAAATGAAGTAATCTGTTATTTCAGTGAGGCTGGAGTAGTCGGGGTATTTTCAGTTGGCAAATGATATATACCTACAGATTTGAGCGAAGAAAAATTGAAAAATGACGAGGTTTAATGATTTTTATAAGTCAAAATTGGTGATTTTTTTTCTGATAAATGGAACATTGACTGAGAAATTAGTAATTTTTGACCCTAAAATCAATGAAAAATCACTAATTTTCAATGAAAATTATTTTGCTAATTAAAAAAGACAGAATTTTTGCAAATTCAACTGATTTAAATTTAAAGAGTGGTAAGTACCAATGTTTATTTAAGAAATAGTTACCTACTAAAATACTGCCCGAGAGAAGGGAGGGTGAATTTTTTTTTGAAAATCATACTCTTCTTTGACACTTTTATGATAAAAAAAAACTCCTTTCCGAGCTTAAGAGGGGGGGGGGCTCATAAGAAGAGGGCTTGAGCCTCCTGAGCCCCCTGAGCCCCCTGGGTACGTCCCTGCGTAGATGGATGTTTTTTGACAATAAGCATAAGAGTCCCCAGAAATTACATATGTAAGAGAGGGGCTAAGAATTCGTGAAAAAAATAGGGGTGGGGTCGAAATATAAAGAAAAAATCGAGTGAACTGTTGGTTTGGTGGCGCTGGCGTAGTCGGGGCATTTTCAGTAAGCGTATGATACATATATGTACTTATACATAGATACACTATACAGATTTGAGGAAGGAAAAGTTGAAAAAATTCGAGATTTTTGGAACAAGCGATCATTGAGAAATCAGTGACTTTAACTGAAAAATCAGTAAAAAATCACTGATTTTAAATGAAGTTTATTTCATTGCTTCAAAAAGGCAGAATTTCATCAAATATGATTGATTACGTTTTTTAGAGAGTAATATGTTTCTATGTACAAGCAGTAGCGTGACTAAAATACTGTCCAAGCGATCAACGTGGGTGAATTTTTTTTTTGAAAAATCGTGTTTGAAAAGGAAAAAAATTTGCTTTTTTGACATTCCCCTTTGAATGCGCATATGGACATGAGTGATTACTGAAAGGATAACCAGTACATACACGAGTATGGTAGAGGAGAAAATCAGCAACCGGAAGCGGTAAGTTACCTAACCTTACATTTTTTCTTCGAACGTGCGCCTACAATTTAAGAAAAGTTTTAGGATTAAGGTTTGGATTTTTCAACAGATACTTGGGCAACGAAAAAAGTTTTCTTTTCTCGAAATTAAACGAAATAGAAAGGTAGGTATAGGTACTTGGGTCTAGCAACGAACGAGGAATAGATAGAGCTGTAAAGGTACTCGGGTAGATTTGGCGCCAAGTAGGCGTCTGAAGTGCACGATGGTAAATAACGAGATAGGTACCTATTGTGATTGTAGCCCTAGGTTAATTGGCAAGACGACGAACGACTATAACGCCAATGTTGATAGACATTAGATAGTAAAAGCGCACGACCGTCGGCCGTATACTGTAGTGGGCGGAAGTATCTGCGAAACATTGATAAAACCATCGCGCGAGCTTCGAACGTCTCATGGCCATGACGTTTTTTTTTGTCGTTTTCATTTCCTTAGATGTAACAAAAAAAATAAAATCTTTGACAGGACTCGAGCATCGCAATCGATGAAATCGATTATACGAAATTCTTACAATGTGACGTCTTACTTCAACTAATTTTTTGAAAATATTCATAATTCAATCAGTGACGAATCCGATTACTTACTAATTTAAGTATGACGCTAAATTAAGTACGCGCCTACGCGTACGCAAAACGCTCATACCTATCTAATGAATGCTGCACATTTTTATACTTAGGTAGGTACTTGAATGTCTGCCTATTGGCAAGTACCTCACTAGTCACCACCTACTGTACCGCTATAATTTTTCCATAATTATTATTTTCTGGTATTGTGCTCGTACTGATTCGATTTTGGTATTGGTATCGCTATTGACAATTGATATAATTTTATAACTCCATGCTCCATGCTCCATGCTCCATGCTCCATCACGTTGGCCGATCGATAATTTCTTACGCGCGCGCATCATTGGATTAATACATAGGTACCTAATGTATTATGTTATGCCTAAATTTGGTAATTGCCGGATATTAGGCAATTATTTGCCGATTGCGGGCATTAGACAAAAAAAGAAAAGAGCAGAAATTCTCACTTGTCTGCTCTTTTGGACCCCCGTTGGCCCTGTTGCGCGATGAACGACCTTTTTTGACTACCTGTTGCGCGTTAAACGACCCTTTTTCACCCCCCGTTGCGTATCACACGGTCAGAAAGGAACAGAAAGGAACAGAAAAGAGCAGACAAGGAGCAGACAAGAGCAGAAAAAATAGCAGAAAAGAGCAGAAATTCTCAGCAGAAAGGAGCAGAATTTGTCTGCTTTTTTTGCACGCCGGGCACGGTCTTCTCAACGTGGACAGACTATAGAGACTTCACCAAGCAGGCGTTTGCCTTCACGCCCTCAGTCATGAGGTCAAAACTGTTTGGTCAATTACTAAAACATGAAAAAATGTCTTTTTAGGGCATTAAAAATCCAATTTTTTCAAAGCTTCGCCCTCGCTTCGCTCGGGTATGAACAAAATTACAATTCTATGATCTATTTGAGACGAAAGGGTAAAAGAAGGCCCCCTTTTTACCCTCCCCCATTTTTAGCAGGTGAAAAAAGTCAGTCCTCACTCCCCCTTTCCCCCTCCTTCTTTTCCATCTCGAAAAAGCAAAGAAAGTTGTCTAACACACGCGGCCCCTTTTGTGCCCCTCCCCAATTTTTGATTCTGACGACGCCAGCGCCACTGGAGAGGAGCAAATAAGAGCAGAGAGGAGCAGAAAAAAGAACAGTAAAGAGCAGGATTTGTCTGCTCTGTTTGCACGCCGGGTGGGTATAATTACCTACAACTTACAATTTTTTAGTGATTTTATTAATGAAAACGAAAACTTTTTGTACCAAAAATTTTTATTTACATCAGGCTATTTTGTAACAGCAACACTTCCAAAATTTCCAATAGCTCAGTAAATTTTGCAATTTTTTTTGAAAATTGTTTTGTAGGAGCCCAATTTTTTTTGCAAGATTGATTTTGTATACGTGAGCCTGGATATAGAAACCACCCTTAGGTGTAAAAAATTGTTTTTTGAGTGGAGGTTCTCCTTTGATTCTATACCTTCTGCAACGTCCAAAATCAGTGTCAACTCAGAAATCAATTTTTTACACCTAAGGGTGGTTTCTATATCCAGGCTCACATATGTAGCTGAGAACGAATCTACAATCAGAATTTTGATTAGTCAATTAGGAAAGGATTGATAAACGATTAAAAATCTTGAAAATTTTGTTAAATTTTCGAGTATATATAGAATTTGGCTGACAACCTTCGGTCGCGTGAAATTATATATACACAGGTAGGTACACAATACACATACCCATACGCATACGTATACTAAGTAGGTACAATACCGACGGACGGTACCTACCTATTTTAATTATTACGCTTTACGCTACGGTCGCTTGATAGGTAACTAAGTGGTAGGTACCTATTCAAAGAAACATTCATAATACCTAAAGTGATATCTACGTTCCTACGGTTGTATCTATTATATGTACTTACGTGTATCGTCTGCGTTGGCTTGTGTTAATGTAATTACTAGCAACGTCCATTTCAGTGTAATTACCTGTAACAAAAAAAAAAAAAGATATTACATTACTACCTGCGATAAAAATATTTGCCTGCATCTTATTGTAAGTGCAGTGCCCGTTTAAAAAACAACCATAGTCTAAAAATGAAATTTTACAGGAGAGTAAAATTGAAGAGGTCTTTTCCAAAGTGGCCTAAGTCAATTTTTGAGAAAAATGAGTTTGATGCGCCATCTGGTGGTATGAAAGGATACCCATCTGTGGTAGGTATTCCGACCTACCAACTCATATTTTTGCAGTGTTACCAGCACTTTTAAATCTCGTTTTCTTCCAAAGTGGCCTAAAGTTTCATTTTATTGGGTGCCAAAGTGGCCTAAGTCACACTGTTTTTGGTTTTGATGGCTGCCTCACCTGTAAAACGAATTCATAAACATTTTTCCCAGCTGAACCCCAATAAAGCTTTATGAAACATAATTTTTTTTTCTTGATTTTCGCGAATTTAAAGAATTATTTCACTTTATGAAAGTACAAAAGTCGTAAGTTTATCTCGATATCTGTTGATTTCAGAATAATGATGTGAAAATGCTGATATATGGCATTGATTGAGGGGGGAGAGGTGGTGGTAATTTGCAGGGCATTGCTGAATAGTACCTACAATGCAATACTTCGTTTAATAAAAATTTATTCTACTTAATTGGGTGAGAAATGCAAAATTGAAATATCCAATTTATTCATAATTCGCAAAAATCACGACTTTGCCAACTTTGAGGGGTTCCAGCTCACTAACATCAAATTTTTGAAGATCGAGACCTTCACCAGTTGTTAGGTATTCCACTGTACTATAAATTTAGAGTGATATGGGAAAGAAATGTTCAAAGGCAAGCCGTATAAACGTACTTTACTTCGTACGCAAAATCAACTTTTTTGACTTAGGCCACTTTGGAAAAGACCTCTTCAATTATACTCTCGGAACGTTTTCGAGACGAAAAATTAGGTTCGGGGTATGTTAGTTAATCTCGGAATGTGGACTGAGAGCCAATAGAGTAAATTTTACCTTTAAATATTCCTCCCAATTCTTAAAAATTGAAATAGAAAAATTGCGATTCGGGACTATGGCTGTTTTTTAAACAAAATTCAACAACAGCATTGGGCTATTGATTCAGGAACACGCGGGAAAATTTTTCATTTCAAATTTTGAGGATTATTAAAGGGCCAACCTTGTTCTTTAGGCGCTGGCCCTCAGTCCAAATTTTGAAACCAACAAATATACGATCAATCGAAATTTTAGTCGTAGACACATTATCAAAAAACTTCAAAGTTTTCGAGCTTTTTGTTTAAAAAACAACCATAGTCCTGCAGATTGATTCTGATTGGTTATGAATGACCAATCATAATTAACCTGGTGGACTATGGTTGTTTTTTAAACAAAAAGCTCGAAAACCTGTGTTTTGAAAACTCAAAACAAAGTGTTAAAATCTTTTTTTAAATCCAAAATAAATAACACCATCATTTTTTTCATAATATTTGATTTCCGAAACTGCAATAAAAAAATTTCTTTAATTTGGACTATGGTTGTTTTTTAAACGGTCGCGGACGCTTCAAGTACTTGTACACGAATTTGGTTTTCAATAAAAGGGAAATTTTTCAGCACGCAGGCTGGGATGCGCAAGAACCCAAAAATTTGCACAGTTACTTATCCGACGTAAGTAGGTAAGTAGTTAAGTACCTACAAATAGAAAGGTCCCGAGTTAAGGAAGTTGAGGAGGATCCGAGAATGTAACTTTGAAGGACCATAATTTTTCGTGTAGTACGATTATGAGCTATAGAAAAAAAATAGGTGGTTGCGGGACGTGTAAGCGCGAACGAGTAACGCAAACAAACGTGAAAAAAGGTCGGCCACTTTCAACCCTTTCGTGTAGGCCTAGATATCTGCCACAGTACCTAACTACCTACCTACATATGTGACCTGGTCTACGAAAACAGACCGCTGGCCAAAATCAACTTACCGAGAAAAACGCGGCCAAACAAACAAGTCGGTTTGAAAGTTGAACTTTGAACTTTCGATTGAAATATCTCGAAAGCATAGCTTTCTATGTAGAAAACATTTAATTGCCAGTTATACAGAGGAAATTTTACGCTCTACAATTTATGTTCTACTCATTTTTTCCATAGAACCCTTCCTTTACTCAGAAAATTGACTTCAAGTGTCAAAAGTTATCAACTTTTTGTTGAAATTTTTTTTACATATTTTAAAAATGTTTGTTACTTGAAGTCAATGTTTTGAGCAAAGGAAGGGTTCTGTGAAAAAAATGAATAGAACATAAACCTAGCTTTCGAGATATTTCAGTCAAGAGTTCAAAGTTCACTATTATAGAAAATGTGTCTAAAATTAAGCTTCTTGGCGCAAAAACTAATGTAGGTACTTTACAAGCAAAAATAGGTAATAAAATCTGGAGTCTGCGGCTTACGTATGTCATTGGAAGGAGCATACTTTTTTTCTATCAATATCGATCAATCAATCAATCAAAAACGAAAAATCGGTTTTGGTGACTATAGGTACATTTCCGTAGTCCAGGTCACATATGCAGGTCTGTACCGATTAGAACTGCTAAGAGCCATCAGCCATCTGAAATACGTTGCGTTACCTATACGAATGCGTGTAAATCGCGAGTAGATTTAGGTAAGTATTTCTATTCTTTATTCGTTTTTTTTTTATTTGACGTTTTCCTCTTTAAAGAAGTGAAACTATTATGAATTCACAGTCACAGGAACTAGTGCTAGGTATATAGATGGGTAGGTAACAGGAATGTGGTGGGTATGTAATTCAGTTATCTAGTTATATTTGTTTTAAAACAAGTAGGTATGCGCAACGAGAATGTTGTGCTCGGTTAGTAGGTAGTAGGTAGTAGGTGTAGGTAGCTAGGTGCAGGCACCCACGCTAAAAATTTTCACGGTGGTCTGCGTTCTACACTACATACGTAGGACGTGTACGTAGGTATCGCATCCAGGTAAATATAGGTTGGTGAAAGGTAGGTAGCCTGGTATCATTCCCCGTTTATGAATCTCTCCGATACGCGTACAGGCGTACATACTCGATTTCAAAACATAGGTACGGTAGGTAATTAAACTTTTTTGTGTTTTTTCAACATTGCAAATATGGGAGAAAAAGCTATTAAAAAAGGGGATTTTTACACTGGTCAATGACAATGTAGGTTGGCAATTTGAGCACCAAGTGCGAATATGTATGGTACACAAGCGAGGCATAGATAGACCCGTTATACACTAAACAGAGGCAGCTAGCATTTATCAGTTTTTTACAATACCATACGATCGAATGTATGTACGTAGTTATCTAGCTCTATCTACGCAGCCAGTAAGTAAGTACCTACTTATTTTAGATAAATTTACATACATCCAGGTATCTATCTGAAAATTGAACACCTTGCTGGAAATCGAAAAACTGTCATAAATGAAAATACTTAGGTACTTACACTTTGAAAATTTTACTCGTTTTTTTTTTAAATTTCGAATTGATCTGCTGAAAAAAGATTAGGTATGCCCGAGCAATTTTACTTCGTTTATCAATATCAATTTTATCATCCCGGGGAAAAATTTTTATTTTAAATCATATATGCTCATATATGGGAGTATATTAGGTCATATATGCTCATATATGGTCAGACTGGAAAAGCGGCCATACTGGATCATATATGGGACGATATGGGATTTTCAATATATGCTCATATATGCTGATATATGAACATACATACGTTCATTATATTCACTCATATATGCCCATATATGAACGAATTAGACTAGACGTGGTCATATGAATCCATGTGCACCCAAAATTCAAGTTTGGGTACAAATTGATTCATATGGCCACGTCTAGTCTAATTAGTTCATATATGGGCATATATGAGTGAATATAATGAACGCATGTATGTTCATATATCAGCATATATGAGCATATATTGAAAATCCCATATCGTCCCATATATGATCCAGTATGGCCGCTTTTCCAGTCTGACCATATATGAGCATATATGACCAAATATACTCCCGAATATACTCCCATATATGAGCATATATGATTTAAAATAAAAATTTTTCCCCGGGATATGAAATATCAATCAAATAATTACCTATTTTTGTACGCTTTCAGCGCTCTAGGTTCTGATACGTCAAGAATTGAAACAATTTTAAATGTACATAGGTACCTATCTCTGAATCAAAAATATCAGTCAGAAAATCGGAAATTTTCGGCTAGAAAAGTTTTTTTTCCATCAAAAATGACCCCCAATAATATTTGAGAACCTGTGATTCCACTCTGCAGAAGTGAAGAGTCCAAAAGAGCTGGAGGCATACGACATACTGTAGGTAGGTATGCCTATGTACATATTTTGAAAAAAGGTCAAAATCGAAAAACTTGTTCAAAACTCATTTTATACCCTATACTGTAAATTGGATGTACCATACTTGGGGGCTACCGACGGCCTACCTGCTTACTTCGGTTATTTTTTATTGTATACCTACAAATCGCAAATCATGACGCGACGCGGCGGTCGACTAATAGGGTACCTGGCCCAAATACCGTCACCCATAACCTCTTTCGCCCCTACGCTCCCCCCATTTGATTTTTTGGATCCAATAAAACGTGATAATGGTACTCACCACCTTTAACCTTTGGACATAATCCCTTCGGATTGAATTTTCCTCAACTTTTCATCATTTTACACCCCTGGAAAAAAATCAAAGGTCGTCAGTTTTTGGTCAAAGGAAAATGTGTTTTCGCCCCCCTCCAATTTTCGGTAAAAACATAGAAAAATGGTGGAAAATGTCGAATAAAGAGTATATCTAAGAAAAATATAATGTAAACTTCATCTGTTGAAGCAAAACGTCGATCCATTCGTTTAGACAATAGTCATAAGGAAATTTTTTTGATTTCTCATGTTTTTGGCATTCAAAACAGCCAGTGCACCTCGACTGTGGATGAGGCATCTAAAAGTATAAAAATACTGCTGAATATGTGTCAAAATTACATTTTTAAATTTTTAGAGTGATTTTTAACAAATTTTGAGGGGGGGGGGGGGCGAAATTAGGAACTTCCTCGTTTTTTTTTTTACATATCGCTCGCTATTTCGTAAACTGTGGCAAAAATCAAAAAATCAAACAGATGCTCTGAAAGTTCATTTTCTGAGCAACAAAATGGTATATTCATGATTAAAAATTACTACCTAAGTTTGAATACACGCAATGCTCGCTTTAAAATCAAGAAATTAAAATCTTTTTGTATGAAAAAATTTATTTCGCGCACTGCTGCCATAAAAAGTCATAAAGATGCCAAAGCGATGTTTACGGGAGGTAACTGAATGGTAGAGAACCCGTCTGAGCAATTTTCATCGGAGTGCAGCTTTTACCGATTGAGAAACGCTGGGGGACGAAATTAGGGAAGGGGACGACCTTTGGGCCAGGTACCCTACGAGATGAGAATTTGTTTTCTTCTTTGAATTAAACCGCGAACCATGTTCTCTTCATTTTTTCCTGTCTGCAGTTCGCACTCTGAGTTGAAACGCATGACGCTACCTAGTTCTAATTATTATTCGTATGCCAACGCGACGCGTCGAGACGCTCTGCACTCGTAGGTGGCGTAGAGCGTATTCGGTCGAATCGAAAAAATCAAGTAGGTAAGTACCTAGACCTACCTATACCTACTTACGCTTGCAATTGAGCTTCGCGGTTCTGAAAATCTCTGCGTGTATAGATAAGAAAGTAGTTACGAGTAATGTGTAGGTAATAAGTATGTATCAGCTGCTTCTACATACCAATGAAGCTCGATGCTACGCGATGGTTCAATACCACGTCAAGTTCCGAAACAAAGTTGAAAATTTCAAATAGGCTCGCGCTCATTTAGATACCTAGACCTACGTACGAATCTTTCAGCGTTTACGAATTACTTATACGAATTATCAATTAACTCGAGCGGGTAAAATTTCAATTTAAATTCAGAACGAAATGTCACACTAAACTGCGCACGTGCTCGTCGTACATATTAGGTAGGTGTAGCTGTCTATACGCAAGCAGATATGGTACGTACCTACTTACTACCTACTTACGTATTGATACTTACGTTAGCACATAATCAGTATCAATCAGTAATAATTTTAGTAATTTTTCACGGATTTGTGGGAACACATGCGCGAGCAATCGGACATGCTTGCGCCAACTTTCGAAAATGCGCATTTATTTATACCTACTTATCTACCTCCGCACTTGAAAATCGCATTATTACGACGAAAATGACAGCAGTTTGAAGACTCATAGCCAGTCAGCCACCTACAGCCACAGCTGCTTTTCCAAGGGTCGAAGATGGCGAAAATAAGCGAGTGAGTTACAATTCAAAAAAAATTAAAACCACAAGGTTTAGTAGGTATACCTAACCTACCACCACGACAAGTACAAATTTTGCGAACATGAGCTAAAAGCTTGAGTAGTCGAGTGTAGTGAATGCAAAAGTTATGCGATTCATCAATTCATCATTTTGACGGTTGAAATGCGAGACAGGTGCCATTTTTCATTCGACATGCACTGAAAGTTGCTTCGCTGCACTACAGGTAATATAACACACTTTCGGTAGGTGCATAAAAAAATCATATCTAGGATGTAAGGTACTTTTCTGCAAAAAGAAAGCTTCCAAAACAATTTTAAGCCCCCTCCCCAGCGCAAAGAGGCACGGTGTTAAGGGACCTCAAAGAATGGGATAGTTTTCGAAAAATTGTGGGTTTTCCACTTTTCAGTAGTGCTTAGTGCCTATTGTTAAGATTACCTCGACCCCCTCTTCCCCCTCAAAAATAGGGAATTTGAGTTTCTACACCTCCCTGAACTATTGATTTTCAAATTGGATACTGCATTTCAATTTTATCCCCTACAATAGGGTTGAAAAGATATGTGACACTACGCGAAGAAAAGATGACATGTAGTGTCCAAAAATCGTTTTTTTAAAAATTGTTTTAATAGATAATTAAAAAAAAAAAAATTTTTAGCACCACCATCTTTTCTTTACGCGGGGTCACATAAAAGTACAAATCGCTAACTTGACGAATTTTGAGTTTTACCACATTCAAAACGTCAACTCAAACACTTCAAAAGCGAGACAAATTTTTTTTTGATCGGTCCCTGAAATAATTTTTGATGACATTTTTCAAAAAAAATTTCATGGTTGTGCAACCAACTTGTGTTTTGATTTATGCAATTTCTATAAAATTTCTGTTGGCAGCACTGCAACATAAAATCATCTTAGACCAAAAATCATCTATTAGGTAGGTACCTATAATTAAAATTATTCATTTCAATAACTAAAAAAAAAAAACTAAAAAAATTCAAGCTACTGAATGAACAACGAGTTTTATGAAAATTACGTATGAATCAAAATGCAGGCGGCAGCACTGCGATAATTTTCCCAAGTAATTTGTTAATTCGTCAAATATTATTTTCGTTGACCGAAAAAAGTTCGGCTCAAGTTTGAAGTGTTGTAAGTGAGCAATTTGAATTTAGTAAAACAATTCGTTAAATTCGCGATCTGCAATTTTTCAACTCCCCTGGACCAAGTAGAGAGTAAAAAAGCTATTTAATTACGACGCGCGACGTCAGTAGTTCAAGGAAGTGTAAAAACTCAAATCGTAGGTATATTTGTTTGGGTGGTAGAGTGACCGAGGTTGTTGGCATGTGACACTACCCAAAAGTAGCAAAAATCAAATTTTTTTTAAATACATAGGTACTTAGGTACCTAATTACTCCACTTTGAGGCCCCTTGGCTCTGTCTTCTTTTGGGTTGAGTGGCTACAATTTTTTTTAAAAGTCTCCCATTCAAAGTAAGTAGGTAACGTAGATGCCTATGGTACTTTACTAAATTTTGTGTCAGAATCCTTGATATATGTTTTTTTCAATTCTCCCCCCTCCCCCCCATTGGAAATCACTTTTTCCTTCTACGAGGGGTTTGAAAAATTGCAGATTGCAAATTTGATTTTTTTTTAATTTTTACCGAATTCAAATCGTTTTTTCAAATAGGTAAGTACCTCCTAATTGAACCGATACGTTAATGAAAATGTAACTATGTTGGTAGCACCACCGTGAAATGTTTTTCGAAAAACTTCGTCTCAATTGGCAGAGTCGGTTGATTATTCAAAGACGATGATAAAAATTTCAGCAGTTTCGTTGTAATCTCGTCGTCGCGTCGGGCGGATGGCATTCTTTAAGCTTCAAGCTGACGAAGAGAGTGAAAGTTGTGCCTACAAAATATCCCAAGATTTGTTTTACTCGAACAAATTCTACCAGTAGTACCAGTTGTAAGTCTGAGCACAAAGTAGGTAAAGCTACGCTATACACTCGTAATGCACTGGTATTCGATAAGCGCGTCTCATTCAGCTCATTGACATGTTACTTAAGAGTTATTCTGTAAAACGTAGCGCCGATGTAACATAGGAAATTCCTGATACGGCACCTATGCTACGAGTACGAACTGCACCTCGTATGGCCTATAACCTTGATAGACCTGATCTGCAGTCGTTACTTTCGTTTTCGTCATGGTACATATTTTGAATCTCGAGCACGATTCGGTACGATTTTTTTGTATCAATCAATTGCGTATAAGTATTATAGTGTAGGCAAATTAGACAAAAAACAACATTTCTGGCCAGCAAAGCTTTTTATTGCGGGAAACTGTCGAGAGAGGTCCCCTGAGTAACCCCTAAGAGTTACCACCCCCAGACCCTTTGCTAATTTTTTCATGGGAGTTCCAACCCCCCCCCCCTAAAGAACAGTTTTTCGCTTTTATCTCATTTGGATTTGATTTGGCGGTAAAAATAGCTCAGTACTTTTTTGTTCTACAGTCAATTTTCAATATTTTTTGTATACAATTGATAGAGAGTCCTGAAAGAAGGGGTTATGAGGAAAATACTATCATTTGAAAACGTGATAATAAGTACCTATAAAATCGTTCTAAACTGTGTGTTTCGGCCATGAAAATAGTAGTATGTAAATTGGTGGTATTGATACTCACTTGATCTCCTCCTTCCTATGTGGCCATCCCACCTTACCCATTTGTTTTTATTTAGCAGTGGCAATATGATTGAGGAGTGAGGTGGGGTTGACACATAGGAGGGGGAATAGGTTCAAAAATGTATCTTGACCCTGTCCCACCCCCACCACTCCTTTGTGTCCACCCCACCACACCCCTCAATCATATTGCCACTGCTAAATAAGAACTTTCTCAACAAGGTGAAGAAAAACTAGATATGTACCTATTCCTACTTAACATTTCCTTAGAGGGTCGTGACTTGTAGAAGATGATTTTGGATATAACTTCTGGAAATGTTGTGCCACGCCGCGTCGTTCGGCTCATGGTGCTATGGCAGAGTAGGTATATGTAAAAGCGGATATAGGACTGTATAAATAGGTACTCGTAAGTAGAAACTTACGTGAAACTTATCAAGTGGAATGGCATTGCCGAAAACAGAAAGTAAAATCTCCATTTGGCAAGGACTTGACGTGGCGCAGCGTGCAGATACTACGCTACCTATACTTAGCTATGTAGTATGTAGCATGTACTACTTAGGCTACTTACTCGCTGAGCGGGTGCTTACAATTATTATTGCAACTCCTACTTATGTAGGTAGAGTAGGTAGGTACGTACGTAGTTAGGTAGGTATATGAAAACGAATACTTACAAGATTGATCATATTGCGAAACGTTTCTTTTGAGGATTCATTTAAACGTGTCGAGTTATTCTTCCGATTCTGCAATCAGTATACGTTATTTACATATTAGTACAGGCATATTTACATCAGGTACCTAAATACCTAATAGGTAAAGGTAACACTAGAATGCCCTGGTAATACCAGACATGGTAGGTAAACGGTAAACGGTAAACGCGGTAGACGGCCGGTAGAGGTAACCAATTTAGGCGAAAGATTTCAAGAAACGCAACGCTTAGAAATCGTGATTTAGGTATCTATATACGACCACTAAACCCTATTCTCGGTTGATTCTTTTCAAGTTCAACGTACATATGTACAGGTAGTATATTCTTCCGCATCCATTCGAAATAAGTTTTTGGTCTCCGCTGGAGGATTCAAAGTTTCCGAATAGGGTTTTTTTTCTTGATATTTCGAACAATTTTTGTATTTTTGAGGTTTTACGTAGAAATGAAGCCTAGAATGATTCAACTACATACTAAACCAATGTTTCAGTGAGTAAATTTTTGATCTAGGTAAGTACTAAGTATGTACCTACAACATCAATCAGTCGTTATTACTTTTTTTTTTCAAAAAGTCAATTCAAAAAAATATTTTTTTCACCAGTAAATAAAACATTCAAGAATTTTTCGATTTTAAACAAAATGTTCAATTAGGTAGGTTTATAAAAAAATGCCGTGACTAATATAGATCGCACATCTTACGCTTTACAACATTAGCATTGTCGGTTTTATCATTCGATGCTTCGTTTCCGAATAAAACCTCAAAAACTGTTTGAAATACCTATTGATAGGTAAAACATCGAACTTGTCAACTTTTGACCCTCTTACAGGGACGCAAAGCATAAATCGAATTTAAAAAAATAATCACACAAGTCGATACACGATCTTTAATCACATCCCGCGGACTTCTGAGATCTTCGAATTTAGGTGGTTTGGGGGTAAAACTCCTGAAAAAAAGTTTTTTTTTCGGAAATGACCCTACTTTTAGAACTCATAGTTCCGATCCAAGGGGCCCGGCAGAGCTGAAATTATTTCTAGGCGGTTTCTCACTCAAAGTTACTCTCTCAATTATAAATCAGTGAAAATTATCGAAAATCACTGAGAAACAGCCGGAATTGCAGCACAGAAGAAAATCAGTGTACATTTTTTTACTGAAAACAAATCAGTGAGAAAATTCACTGAAAAGGCCTGAAATTTATGAAATTTGCTGAAAATCAGTGAAAATCTTTGAATAGGTAATCAGCGAAAATTTGCTGAAAATCAGTGAATTTCGCTGATTTTTCCTGTGCTGCGATTCTGACTATTTATCAGTGACTTTTCATTGATTCAGAATGAGAGAGTAGGTATAATTAAAAAATTGGCCAAATCGAACAACTTTTTCGAAAGCCGCTTCACCCTATGGTGTATATTCTTTAAAGCTATGCAAAAGCAAAATACTGATTTTCACGTTGGAATCGGCATCTTAGCGTGTGTTTTGGTGTTTATCTATTGAAATGGTGAAATGTAGATCTATCCAAGTAAGTAAATGTAACTCAACAAATCTTTAAAGCAACAGGTACTTTATTAGATACCTATCTAATAACAACATCTACGTAACACATATTTTCCCGTTTTCTCACACAATTTGGAATTATCTTTGAAAATTATCGAGTCGTCGCGCCGCTACTTGATTATTCGTTACCTGGTATCTAAATCTAAATACCTGGCCGAGTGGCTGCCTACGCCTATCGGTGTATCGGTACGTAACGTACTTACTTAGGACCTATGCAGTAGGTAGTAGGTACTTATTCGGCGAGAAAGATTAAATCAGTAGGTACCTGTGAGATTATCTGTAAATAAACATCTAGGCACTATACCAACTACAATTTACTATCGCACTTGCAATGTACATACCAACCTCCTACTTCAACTAACCTAGTTAGGTAGGTAGTTAGTTAAGTTTAGTGTAAGAACCTATGTGTTGTTACAATTGTTGTTGTTGGTTATCATTCTATTAATGGCAGTTGGGTGCCTAATTAGAATAAAAATTTCTCATTTACGATTGAGGATTTTCGCTCGGACGACGGCCGCGGCCGCGACGCGCAGCGATAAGATGTCGATTGATAAGGCGTGATTTTTTGCGCGTCAACTGCCGCCAATGAACGAGTTAGGCTTATCTATTTAGAATCTACCTCCTAGGTCCTGATCGAACCTAACTGCAATGAAATAAAAACTAAACAAAAACGTAGTTTTACGTAAAAGTCTACTTTCTCATTCTGAATCAGTGAAAAGTCACTGATGAACAGTCAAGAATTGCAGCATAGGAAAAAATGAGCGAAATTTACTTATTTTCAGCGAATTTTCACTGATTTTCCAGTAATTTTTCTCACTGATTTTTTTTCATTGAAAATTTTTTCACTGATTTTCTCTTGTGCTGCAATTCTGACTGTTTCTCAGTGATTTTCAATTATTTTCACTGATTTATAAATGAGAGCTTGCACGTACCTAATACCTAAGAGTGCATTTATTAATAAATTAGTCGTATTGTCTCGTAGGTCGTGGATATGGGTACCTACTCTTACTTAACTTGGCCGCAAACGGTAAATTGCTGGCCCTAGCCGGCCATTTACATAGGTAGGCCTATTGATAAATTAATAAGATTATGTCTAGGTAAATACGTAATCTGCATAGTACGTGTACTACAGATACGGAGAACTGAAGACTGGAGAGAGGAGACAAGTTGAAGTGTAGGTACTTATGTTACATGTGTAATGTTGTATGCACGCTATACGTTACGTGCCCGCATACGCGCGTTTATTTATGTATATACCTAATTACCTACCTACCTACGTACGTACATCTAATCGTAGGTAGTAAGTAGCCCCAGTTAAGTACCTATACCTAACACGTAGGTAGGTATGTCTAATTTTGTACCTACTCAATCGAATACACATTAAAGTGAATCGAAAAAAAAACATAAGTATTCTAGATTTTGACGAAAACTTGTAAGGTATAGAATGTTGAGCCACCAGTCAGAAGAGATACAGAGCTAGGAGACTTTTATCGGAGACCATTTTCGAAAAAATCGCGGTTTCCGCCATTTTTGAGTACTGCCATCTGTTGGGAA
The DNA here is from genome assembly GCA_033439095.1 of Pseudococcus viburni. Taxonomy (NCBI): domain Eukaryota; kingdom Metazoa; phylum Arthropoda; class Insecta; order Hemiptera; family Pseudococcidae; genus Pseudococcus; species Pseudococcus viburni. The sequence goes on along the minus strand of JAVBJF010000475.1, from coordinate 197,127 downwards.
CCTTGATCACCTCCCCCCCCCTCCTTCTTTGAAAAGGTACGATCTGAGTTTCTGTGTGCACCTCGTTGAAGCATTGACTTTGAAATTGGATATCATTTTTTGGCCTTTTCGACGAGATTGAAAAGTTGCAGAAAATCGAGTCTAAATTTTTGTTGTGCATTTTGACTTATGTACTTACACAGTTTTTATGAAATAATTTAAAATGTTCATATAATGACTTGAAAAATAAGCTAAATTTTTTTGGCCAATAAAATGAATTCGAAATAATTTTTTCAAAAAATTTTTGCCGCAGTGCTGTCAACTGAAATTTTAAGAAAATTGCGTGAGGCAAAATGCAGTTGACAGCTCTGCTATCAAAAATTATTTCAGTCGATTGAAATTTTTTCCTAGCTCATGTTAGGTGTTTGAGTGAGTAATTTTGATTTAGTAAAAATCTAAAAAAGATGTATCATAAAACTTTTCAACACCCTTATAGAGGGCAAAAAGTGGCATCCAATTTCGAGGCCAATGGTTGAGTGAGGTGTAGAAACTCAAATTGAACCTTTTTTTAGGGACATGCCCTAGATTCCAAGTAGGTAGCAGTACTCAAAAGTGATGAAAAAACGTTTTTTTTTTTTTCGAAAATGACCCCACTATAAGGTCCCTTAGCTTCAGTTTCGTTCCTCTTGCGCAGATCCTAGATACATATACAGGTACGTGCACGTAAACCTGAGTAGCGCTGGCACTTACTCGTATTTATCGCGTTTACCATCGCACTTGTAATACTTACATTCGTAGGTACCAGATTTTTACAAGGTCTTGACGTGAATTTTCTGCGAAATGTTCATCGCATCGCATAGCGTCTGTCGCCTATCTCGCCACTCGTGCGATCAGTTATTCTATTCAAATATTTCAAATTACGTTACGTTCTCACGACGCAACTCGCAAAAGATATTATTTCACTACGTACACCTACTCGTAACATTGTAAGTAGTCGTCCGTCGCGTCGTAGAAATTTGAGTGTGTCCTAAATAAACATCTATCTACTTAGCTATTAACGAGCAACGTTTTCTAACTTTTTGTCGAATTTTGATGGGCGTAAGCAAAAAATTGTTGCAAAATTACATTCACCTAAAAAATAACCCATAACGATTCGAGATTTTTTTGGTCAATGTTTCCTGACAAATATTCAAAGTTTCTTTGGCTTATAAATTCCGAATGGAATTTTCCAAAAGAAAAAATGTTTACTTTTACAATCTTTAAGAATGAAATTTCTGTTGGCAGCGCTGTTACATAGGTATACCTACCTACTCAAAACATTTAAAAAAGGGACGAAGTAGGTACGCATTTATTTTTTATTTACGATCAAAAAAATTTACTTCTTTTTTGGTGTACCTACCTATGCGTACCCATACTTAATATGTATTTTTCAGATCTTCGAAAAATAGAAATTTGACTAGGTACCTAAGCTACGTGAGTAGATAAGTCTTATTATCAGCAGGTCTGACTGTCGATGTTCAGAGCATGGATATGGAAGTGGTACTCTCTCAATTATAAATCAGTGAAAATGATCGAAAATCGCTGAGAAACAGTCAGAATTGCAGCACAGGAGAAAATCAGTGAAATTTTTTTACTGAAAACAAATCAGTGAGAAAATTTACTGAAAAGTCATTGAAATTTTTGAAATTTTCTGAAAAATCAGTGAAAATTCGCTGAAAATCTGTGAATTTTGCTGATTTTTCCTGTGCTGCAATTCTGACTATTTATCAGTGACTTTTCACTACTTCGGAATGAGAGAGTAGGTATAGTCAGTTGCGTCAATTTCAAAGTCTTTTGAGGTCTTTGATCCGGTTCGTCTGCCAGGTCTTTGATTTCATCCTTTTATTTTTGGAATGGTCAAGTCCGGTTCGGGTCTTCAATCATTACAATTTCATTTCGTAGATGACAGAGGGGGTTTTAAACGCTCATTATTATTGCGGTCAGATCCGGTCTTCAAAATATAAGGTAGGTACCTAGGTATCCATCTACGGTTCGCGCTCTGGTATTGTGAAAAAAAAGAGGAGGCGCCGGATCTAACTAACGTAAGATTGAACAATGTTCTCACCGCATGAAAAATTTATGGTCAGTCTGGGCTTACAACCCTACAAGCCTGATGGCTCCTCTGGTCGTAGATGCGCCGCGGCGCACCTACATCTAGGCGCAGGTACGCCGCCGTACGGATAAGCTGAACCAATAATGCAATTATTGCAGTTGGGCGCTAGCAAGCTGGCAAGTAACTAGCGTTGGCAAGTTGGCACAGCATCAGGTACATACTTGTAAATCTGGATCCCCCCCCCCACCTAGTAAGTACCTATCGATATAAATATCTCTAATTATCTGCATTGCGTCCTATATGGATGTGGATGTGGATGTGGAATTGTAGACCCGCGGGTGACGGGTGTGCAGTGTATACCTATTCCTATACCTACACCTATACCTACCTATTCAATAGCCGTGTCCCAGGCATCGCATCATATAGGTATTCGTAGGTTCAGATACCTAATGTAAGTACCTATGTATGTACATAGAGCTTAAAGCGTGTACTCGTACGCGTCTCTTTCTCTGTTTTGTAATCGTTGGTGTAAAAACAATGCGGCATGCGGCATGCGGTCGCGGTCGTCGTCTCGTCCATCTCAAGCCGGCCTTGAATATTATCGACGCTATGCCTATGCGCCATCGCATCGCTTCGACGATTCGTTCGTCTCCGTTCTTATGGTTTGAGTTTGTATTAGTATTGTACAGTTTCAGTTCCAGTTCACTCCTCCCCGTCAGTATACGAACACATACGTAGACGTGCATTTACACAGTACTGCCCTGTAGGTACATCTACGTGTATATATATATATATAGCTAGCGGTACATACCAAAGTACCTTCGCGACGATGGTAGTGGCGGTGGTGGCGGAGGCGCAATGACCGGTGGGAACTGCGAAGAGAATGACCTGAGAGTGCGAATGGTGCACTGCACAGTGCATGATGCCCGCGATCTGTGATGCTTCTCCTCTACAGTTCTACACCTACACTTACACATCCACAGAGGTAGACGACTATGTATTGTAATTGTGTCTGCGTATTGTTATCCGTCGCCGTCGCCCAGGCTACATAATGTATATTTATATGTAGGTACTGTACGTACGTATGACACGAATGGTACAGGCGGAGCTACTACACTGCCGAAAATTCATTAGAAGCTACCCGGCGCCGCGTGCAAAAAGAGCAGAAAATTATACTCCTTTCTGCTGGGAATTTCTGCTCTTTTCATACATTATTTCTGCTCCCTTCTGCTCTTTTCTGCTCCGTTCTGTTGATTTCTGACCTCCCGATGCTCGCTGCACGCGCAACATTGGGGGAGGGGGTGTCAAAAAGGGTAGTTCAACGTGCAACGGGGTTCCAAAGGAGCAGAGAATGTGAATTTCTGCTCTTTTATGTCAAGTTTTCTGCTTTTTTTGCACCCCGGGTAGGTAGGTAATTAGGTATCAGTGGCGTCGGAAGATTTTTTTGTACGAAGCGAGTATCAAGACTTAGAATAGCAGAAGAATTTTCGGAGGAGGGGGCAAAAAGGAACGAATTTTCGTTCTGTCGCCTCAAATAATTCATATACTTAGGTAATTGTGATTTTGTTCATGCCCGAGCGAAGCTTTGAAAAAATTGAGGTTTTAAATGTTTTAACCCCCCCCCCCCCCCCCCCCGCAAAAAATAGTATATTATGCAAGAAGGGAGATAAAGTGATTTTCGACGAATTTTGAGGCTTATTGCTCGAGCGGAGTAAGGGAAATAACTCAAAATTGTCGAAAATCATTTATTTCCCGAGTTGCATACGATATTTTACGTCGTAGAGGGAATAAAACGCCCATTTAAGCACTCGAGCGATTCGCGAGAGGGAATAAAGTAGCGTTTTATTCCCTCTATGACGTAAATACGATTTTGTTTCCTTTTTTTTTCTCGTCATCTTCACTGTTACAACAGAGCTTCGATTCAAAGCGTTATATCCCCCAGCCCTTTAAACTAGCAACTCTGGAACAGCATTGACCTTCCAGCATCTAATACCTTACACCTTACACTTTCGAGACTCCAGCTAAATTTGTAATTTCACTGGACACTGCGACAACGCAATCGAGCTCAGTTTCGCTCGCGGAAGAGCATCCTTGAGCTCGTTGCCAAGGAATTACGCGATTTCTGGCGAAGGACTAACAAATTCCCACGAAAAATTTTCAGTGAGGACAAACGCTTCGGTACCTATCTAAATATTTCAGCGTTCGTTCGTTTGTGGGCAAAATTGCAATTACTTCTCATTTTAAAAGATTCTAGGTAGGGTGGAGGAAGGGGGAGAAGAAGAGGAGGGTAAAGTTCGATCTTTAAAACTTTCTTCGAATACTGTACTCCATCACTGCGAAATATCCATACGAGATTTCAGCTTCGCTTGGCGATTCGCACGTAATGCTTCACTTTCCGTCTATACTTTTCGAAATTTTAAAAAAGGTACGAAACTTTTGGATGTACATATAAACGCTTATGAATATCAGAAACAAGATAGGTATGCGAGTACGTTAGGTAGGAGATGATTTGGCGTGTTCCGTTGATCCGATGTCCGAGTACTTAGATAAAGCTACCACAATGATTCCACGAGAAACAAAAAAATAGGTACTCGAAGAAATCAGGAAGAAAGGGAGAAGAGAGATAAGGAACATGATGCCCGTAATTGAAGCGCGAGAGAACGCGCCGCGCCGCACCGAGTTGGTAATTAAGGCGGTAGTGTCTCCGGATGATGATGATGATGATGATGATGAAGTTCCTAATACAGTGTTACACGAAGGTAATTGCTGTTTAATCGTTTGCTAACAACAACAACAACAATGAGGTATTTTCTGGAAATAAACGTGGAAATTTTTTCGTTAATATCTCGTTTACGAGGCTGTTAAAATTTTTATCAGTCGTTATATAATTCGTATACAGAAAAATACCTATGGTTAGATGAACGCTACAAAAGTAGTGAAAGTTTTTCGTTTTTCGTGTGTTTTTTTTTTGCATGCGAGTTGTTTTGTTTTTCGTTTTTACTCACCCGCCCATCTATCCATCTGTGGAAATTGTACATCGAGTAGACGTATCTAGCCAGGCACCTTTTATTGTTGTTTTTTGTTTACAAATAGATAGGTCTTCCTACTAGGAACACGGGTAATTGATATACTTTGTACGATATTATGAGAAAATCAAAGCGGACACGGATGCGTTCCGATGCGTAGGTACTCGTACTTGAGTATACGTATTTGTACTCGTCGCGTCGCCGTCTAACTGATTTGCGGTTGCACAATGGACAATGCACTTAGGTACCGTATAGGTGCAAGGTGGTTAGTGGTTAGTGGTTGTGGTTAATTCTTGCTGATTACCTATGTCAAACGTGACAAGGGGACCGCGACGCCGCACCGTGCCGTTTGCAATTACCCTTTTATCGCACTCGAAGATGACTCAGATGCGGCGAAGCACGTCTTTCGCCAGCTGATCTATAAACGTTCTTCAATTTCCAACAAAGATATGAGCAGCAAAATCGCAGCAGCCATCGCAATAAGTCGCCTGTTACCCTGTTACGTACTTCGCAGTTCGTGCCTGCTTATAAGTCACCTAAGTATATTATCGATGCTCGCATAGGGACAACCAGAAATTATCTAAGAGAGGGGCTGAGAATTCGAGAAAAAATATGCTGGTGGGGGGGGGCTCACAATTCAATGAAAAAATTTAGTATCCTGTTATTTTAGTTACGCTGGCTTGGCGTAGTCAGAGAATTTTCTGTAGGTGGATAATATAGGTACCTACCTATATATTATACGAGTACTTACGGATTTGAGCAAAGCAAAATTGAAAAATTGCGGGATTTTTGGAACAAAAAATCAATGTATCTAGGTACTTGCTCTCTAAATCTAAATTGATCAAATTTAGTAACATTTTCAACTTCTTGAATCAGTGAAATAAAGTTAGCTATAAAATCTGTGATTTTTCCTTGATTTTTCAGTTAAAATGACTGCTTTTGAGACAAATTGGGAACGGACTGAGAAATCGGTGATTTTTGATTGAAATATCAGTGAAAAATTACTAATGTTCAATGCACACTATTTCACTGATTCATAAAGGTAAAATGTCATCAAATTTGACTGATTCAAATTTAGAGAGTTATAATGTGTACCTATGTATTCGAGTAATATTTAGAGTGATTGAAATACTGCCCGAACGAAAATTGCGCTTCTTTTTGACATTTTTACGCCAAAAATTACCTCACTAAGCTGAAGCGGAAGGGAGGCTCGAGCCCCTTGAGCCCCTCTCTTGGCGCGTGAATGGCTAAAAACCTACGAGAAAATAAAAATAGAACATTTCACATTGTCACATTGTCATTATTTTCCTCCTACAATATTCCACTCGCCAAGTAGGTGCGCTTCATTGATCTTTAAAAAACTTTCTGAAGAATTTTTTTGAGAGGGCTTTCGCCCGGTAGCTGTCTCCCTTGATTACGCCCTTGGGTGTTCGGCTTCTACATTGGGGTACCCACACGGGTTCAAGAAACATTTATGTACACCCTTTGAAAATTTATTTGACATTTAGGGGCCCCTTCGTAAGTTTCGCAATACTATTTGAGGAGCTGAGAATCAAAACTCACTTTTGCCACAGATTTTTTTTTCGTTTGTATGACGGATTCTGAAGAAGTTTTATACGCTCTACAACCTTGTATTTTTACTTTTTTCCTAAACTGCTCTCTTCGGGCAGAAAATCGCAGCTGAAATCACGGTTTAAAATCAAAACTCACATTTGCCATCTACAAACAAATTTCGTATAACCAATAGGCAGAGATTGAAAAAAGAAACATTTTTTGTCTCTTGACATTTTTGCCCAAAATCAATCGTCTTCGAGTTATGAACCAGTTTCGAAAAATGCATTAATTTGCATTAATTTTGAAATGCATTTTAAAATTGGTTCATAACTCGAAGACAATTGATTTAGAGAAAAAATGGCAAGGGGAAAAAATGTTTCTTTTATCAGTCTCTACTAATTTGATTGTACGCAACTTCTGGTAGCTGTAAAAAAAAAATGCATGTTAGAGTCAAAACTCACTTTTGCCATTCTTCTCGCTTAATTATAAGAAGAGTATGTGATCGAAATTTTTTTTTAGGGAATCCTATTTTTAGGCCCTACTTGACAATATACGACGATTTTAGCACACTCGACGGTCGGTAACTTTACTAAAACAGTTTTTTTGCGTTTTTCTCGAAATTCCTTTACCTGGCAAAAGTGAGTTTTGATTCTCAGCTCCTCATTTCTCAAATCTGTAAGCGCCACTGTTCAACATTCTTACCTATAAATATTAAGATACATACGCATATTTACTAGAATTATTAGGCGCAAATTACGTTACGAGTACCTAGGTACCTACATTACATATTACTCGTAAATAGGTAGATACTAGATAGTAGGTACGGTAACTACGCGTATTTACTCAATTAGGTACCTACCTACCTACCTATATTTGTTACACAGTGCATACGCGTAGCGTACCTATACCCAGGTAGGTAGTACATAATTAATTACGCGTATGGTAGCTAGGTCTAGGTACACTAGGTATAAGTACGTTTACGTTGTACTTGAGTTTGACAACTTTTACTGTCGCATCGCGTCGCGTCGCGTCGCGTTGCTCGTGTCGATCATCTCTGATGCGCGATTACGCAATAGTAATACCCGCAAGAGGAACCGTACCTTATGTACGGTACGCGGCCATCGAAATTAAATACATAGGTACGTACATATGTATGTAACTGCTTTTTAATCGCCTCAACATATGCACTAGCACAAGTCATACATACGTTAACGTACAGGTAGTCGCGACGTGACGCGATCGGTTTAAGCCTCTAAGCTCTTGGCGTTTATTAGGTACTAGGCACTAGGTAGGTCTAGGTAGTTTATAATTACGTAAGATGAGAAGTGTTTGCGGTATGCGGTATTTAACTGGTCTTGGTGTATTACACGCGCGAATGCCAGGTGTCTTGATCAATTCCGAATTTCCTCTCCCATTACCTTCCCAACAACAGCCTGTAAAGCTAAACGCAGTAGGTACCTATTTGCTGATGAAATTACATCTACCAAATTCAACTTTGTCAACTTTGGCTTTTCGGTACTCGATTATTTATCTATTTATTTTTCAAAATTCCGTGTAGTCAAGTACCTATGCAGATACCTACATATGTAGGTACACCGAGCAAACATTACGAATCGAAAGGGAGGAGGAAGAAACGTCTGGGTACTTGGTACGGCGGCACGACAAGTTATTAGGTAACGAAAAACCACAAACCACTATTCGCAGAGACTACGCATCCACTGCATGCAAGTACTACGAGTATAAGTACCTATAAGTAGTTAAGTACTGTCAATTTACAATACTTACAATATGTATTTTTTTTTTAAGGAAAGAAATTTGTTGACTAAAATGCTCGAATGAGCAGAAATTTGCCGAATTTTTGAAATTTTAATGCTTTGAAAAGTGCGACGTTGTCAATAGAAGATGATAGGTACATATCTTGAAAAGGAGTGAAATATTTTACCACGTATTTCCGGCGGATTATAAATACATAGATACCTACTCGTATGTTGCTACGAACATGATTAAATTTTCGTGCTATAGTGACCACCAGAATTGGAGAAAATTCCAAATGACCAGTAGTCAAAACATTATCATTTTAGGGCTTTCCGGGTTTCTCTGGTTCTAGGGGTTACTTTTGTACTATAATTTCATCGATCGAAAATACGTGGTAAAAATTTGAACCCGATTAGTCAAACTAAATGTGACGCGTCCAGGGATACCAGACCTAAAGTCGGAAAAATCGAACTGAGCCCCTCCCTTGAATAATTTCTGGGTGACATCATTACATGCCCCCCCCCCTTCAGCCACTTATAAATTTTTTATGCAAGTGGATTTCGAAAAAAAAATTGGGCAACAGGACAAGCTAGAAAAAATTCCAAGTTACCGCACCTGTGCTCCTGACTCCTGCTTGACTCCGGAGTCAATCTGTGACCTTGACTCCTGACTACGACTTGACTCCGATTTTTGGACCAGGAAATAGAAATCGGCCGAAAAGTTGACTCCTGACTCCATCTTGACTCCGGAGTCAAACTCACACCCTGACTCCTGACTCCACCTTAATTCCGGAGTCAATTTCAGACCTCGACTCCTGACTCCTGCTTGACTCCGGAGTCAGCCTGTTACCTTGACTCCTGACTTCGGAGTTAATCTTTGACCTTGACTCCCTGACTCCGGCTCGACTCCGAAGTCAATTCGGAGTCAGTTTGACTCAGACTCCGGAGTAGACTGCTATTCCCTGCCCAGAAATGATTCGTGGTGGTACTACTACTAGTATTTACAGTACCTACCTACGGTTATGAGAAGTGGTGGAAGGAGAGGACCCTTTCTTTGAAGCGCAATCCTCGCCGTCAAAAGCGCAGTCGATTGGACCAGCGTATCATTATCTTTCCAGTCCCTTCCGCAGAAACTTTGTTGGGAACGAAGCGATAGCGAATTCAGGCAATGCACGTGCATAAGTGCAAACGCAATCAACTACCTATACTTACTCCTCTGGAAAGAGGCTGGCATTCGATTACGGATCTCCAGCCCCATAAAAAAAGGAACGTAAAGTAGCGCAAACAAAGCGTAAACGATTGACACAGACGACATTTTTTGCTTTTGCATCCACTGTAGTAGGGGCAGATCCCTTTTCAATAATATTATTGTACGATCAGATGGACCAGAGGAGCAAGGTACCAACTGGATAACTACACAATTGATTTCGATGATTTTCTGCGTTCTTTTCTTACTTAGGTAGGTACCAGGTACTAGGTAGCATAGGTATAGCGCACGACCGACGCGACGCGACGCACTAGGATCATGTTTCATGTAGCTAGCTAGATAGGTAGGTAGTAGGTACCTACGAGGTAATACCTATATTACGTATGTTTACTTATTAAGAGCGTTATTCGCTTAACATTCGCATTTGCATTCGCACTCGCACTCGCACTCGCACTCGCACTCGGCACTCGGCTCTCCACTTCCAGTTTCACGTTGTAGGTAAAAGTGCGACCGGATGACGGATGCAGCGTGCAGCGTGCAGGACAAGTAACTTTCTTGCGGATTCGGATTCGAATTCACACGCATACCAGTTTAGATACTGGTACATACCAGCGAGCAGCGAGCAGCGAGCAGCGACTAGCGAGATGCTCGAGAACCTATGTTACCTTACGTAGAACGCAAATAATCCACTCCCTCATGGTTGCTACTTCAAGTTTCAATCCGGCCATCTTCACTTTTCGGTTCTCTATTACGAGTACGTAGGTACAATATAGATAGATGTACTACGTAGACGTATCTATATAGTCTACATAGTTGGCAATAGTTACGTAGGCTTGTCTACACTATGCCTCGACTCGCCTCGCCTCACCCCCCCCCATCCCATCCGCGTCGCGACGCAAAGGTCAATGCGAACTGCGAAGCAGCGGCTCCATGAATTACCAGTAGCCACGCGGTAACGCGTTGTGCCACGCCGCGCCTTCAAGATGACTAAAACAGCACCTAATTATTTTTTCTTCGCTTTATACCTTACGTGCGCACACATATGTACCTATACATTTACCTGTGCGAGAGAGATTAAATGCAATACCTAATAGCCGCACATTTCCTGATTATTAGGTATACGGTACACGATATACACACCACACCACACTACACTACACTACACCATACCATACCATACCATACCATACCATACCACACCATACATACTCGCTATACCGGCTAACTTTCACTATCGAACCATATAACCATACGTATACATATAGCTATTGACTTAGTACCGCGGTGCCGCAGCTACGATGTAACGCGATGCGACGTAACCATCGTCATCGTCACTCGTAAACGACGCGCTCGCTGCTCGCGTATCGCGGATTACGACGGTGGCGGGGCCAGGGCACTGTACTCAGTAGGTACTGCGTTGGAGAGGTTGGATTTTACGAAAAATACTCGAGTCTACATGCGTGACCTGGTCTACGAAAAGGGACCACTGGCCAAAATCAACTTAGCGAGAAAAACGCGGTCAAAAAAACAAGTCGGTTTGAAAGTTGAACTTTGAACTTTCGACTGAAATATCTCGAAAGCATAGCTTTCGAGAAAAAAAACTAATTGCACTATACAGAGAGGAAATTTTACGCTCTACAATTTATGATCTATTCATTTTTCCCGTAGAACCCTTCGTTTACTTAGAAAATTTACTTCAAGTGTCAAAAGTTATCAATTTTTTGTTGAAATTTTTCCAGAGGAACTGAGAGTTGAGCCCGTACGCGCACCGCGCGGGCCGTACGGAAAGACTGAAACCGGCGTATTAAAATTCAACCCATCCTCTATCTAATGAGCGGTGAATCACCTCTCTACGATGTTTTCCGGCAGAATACTGGGGCTCTGAAAAGGACCATCATGGTGGACCCCTGACAAGTTTTTAAAACTTTTATTACGCAAAAACGGGTAGAGGTGGAGGGGGGAATCACATTTCCGGTTGTAGAGCAATCCTTTCCAGTTGTTATGGTTATGCGCCGAGCCTGTTACTGTCAAAATTCACGAAGTTACAGCAGATTTAGTGAAATGGTTCGTGTAAAGTAGTGCATTTTTGTGCTGAAAATGGACATTAAGACAGAACAATGCCCCGCCACACCGCGACGATCATTCAAAAATGGCTCACCAAAAACGAAATTCAAATATTGAGCCATCCGCCGTATAGCCCTGATCTTTCGCAATGCTGAAAAAACAAATTCGTGGCCGACAATTACAGAATCGTCCAGGCAATCCCTGAGGAAGAGTTCTGGACGAAAATTTCGACGAAGTGGGAGGAAAGGGCTCGTCTATGTGTTTCCAATAATGAGAAAGATCGTACGAGTAATAATATTGATAATTGTTGTTGTTCCGATGACGAATAAATTATTTTTGTACAAAAATGTATCACTTCAATTTCGCACCAAAAAAAAACTTGTCAGGGGTCCACCATGGTAGTCATTTTCAGAGCCCCAGTACTCAGCCGGAAAAAATCGTAGGGAGGTGATTCACCGCTCATTAGAAAGAGGAAAGATTGAATTTTAATATGCCGGTTTCAGTTTTTCCGTACGGCCCGCGCGGTGCGCGTACGGGCTCAACTCTCAGTTCCTCTGGGACAGCCTATGTATTTTCAAAATTTTTGTCACTTGAAGTCGATTTTCTGAGCAAAGGAAGGGTTCTGCGGAAAAATTGATTGGAACATAAATTGTAGAGTGTAAAATTTCCTTTCTGTACTTAGAGTGCAATTAGTTTTTTTCTAGAAAGCTATGCTTTCGAGATATTTCAGTCGGAATTTCAAAGTTCACTTTTATAGAAAATGTGTTTAAAATTGAGCTTCTTGGCAAAACCTAATGTACTTAACAGCAAAAATAATAAAATCTGGAGTCTGCGGTTTATGTCATCGTACTTTCTTCTATCAATATATCGATCAATCGTTCAAAAACGAAAAATCAGTCATGGTGACTATAGGTACCTTTCCTTAGTCCAGGTCACATTTTAAAATCAAACCGAACTGAACCGATTCCATTTGTAAGTCGTACAACGTAAAAGTTATACTCGCATTTTCGACTCACAAGGTGGAGTAGAACACGTTGCACAGTGGGCCAGCAGACCATCTAAAACGCTTAGTAAGGGAAAATAATGGTGAAACACCAGCACTTCACACACAGCACGTCGCCAATTTCGTTGCACCTGTATGGTCGTTGTTATGGAGGTAGAGATTAAATATGGATTAGGTGTGATTTGTTCAAGTTTATACAATAGGTATTCCACTTTCGTTAAATCGATCAACGAATCTTTCTTTCTCTCTCATTACGCGCATTTTTGGGAGTCTGCTGGCACACTGTGCGTTGGGAGATTTTGAAAACAACGCATGCCTAAATTAGGTATCCGGTATCCGGTATCCGGCGTGTTACTGAAATGGCCCGTGGGTACTTGTAGCGATATCGCAGTTTTTGCTGACGATATCGCTGCTTGACTCAATATGATACGTTGCACCTTGGAGTTTAGGAGTTTCCTACACCATCGAGCCAAGCGCAAAGGCGATATCGTTGAGAAAAACCGCTAGCGATATCGCCGGCGGTCCTTGCACACCGGGTAGCCCTCCTATGCTATGGAGACAAGTTTGTCACGATTGTGGCCAATCTCATTCTGGATCTGATAGAAAGAGTGCGGTTGATGGTCGACGCCAACATCATGTTTCTCTGGAGCCGTCAGGTGGGGTTGAGCATTGCAAGAACTTGGATCACCGCCACCATCATCATTATCATCATCATCATCATTGATCGCAATCCGGTAGGTTCACCGAGCATTGATGGCGCCGGCGTCCAAGTACCCACAAGTAGCACCTGCAAGTTTTTAAGGGTGATCATTGATGACTGCTCGTCCTGGAAGCCTGAGAGCCTGAGACCCGCACATCGAAAAGACTTTCCACCATGCTACGCTGGGCGCTTGGTAAGTTCGTGGGACAAACGCTTGCTATAGTTGTTGTATCTACATCATGCCAGATATCTTTCGCTGCTGAAGCCGTAATCGTCCTCCTGACTTCTTGCCTGCGTTTGGGTCTGGGCCTGGGCCTGGCCCAGGTCCTCAGTGACTGCGGCGCGCGATCGGCGCCTTCCGCTTGTATCTGAAACTGATCCAGAAATCCGATTTGGATGAGTGTTCACGTTGTAAAGTTCTCGAAATAGCAGATCATGTTATCTTCTACTGCCCAATTGTCCATGGTACAATGCCATCAGAGCAGCTATAAGCTCGTCAATGTTTACAACCAGGAGCTCCAGTGTTTCCTCCATGAATTGCAAGAGAACGAGCTCTCCACTGCTGCATTTAAATACCTAAAAACAAAAAATAAGCTAGGCTCGGGTCTATATGGCATCTACTTATTATTCGATCACTTTGATTTTGAGATTGTGTTTTGTGTTTTTATCGACGTGACCTACACCTGCGTTACTTATGCTGTAAAACGCTGTATTAGTGGATGTAGGATGTAGCATGTAGCATCGTAACTCGACGCTCAACTCACTAGTTGTGGGTTATGGGTATTACACTACCTATATTATGTACATGTAGTTACGAGTGAGTATTAAGTCAAGTACCTAGACCTGCAAAGTGCAAACTGAACTGGGTAAACGTAAATTCCAATCAACTAGGTACTATCTCGCACTTTCGCGTAACGTAAGTAGATAAAGATAGGTAAGTTGAGCGACTTGAAGCAACGCGACATCCACAATTCGACATGGCACGGCCCATCGCGTATGATAAATTCAGATTCACATCGTAAAACCGGTCTTTTTCGGAACAACAGGTAGTTCGATACGCAAATGTTATCCGCATATTTGTTGGCCGCGCCGCGCTGCACCATCGCCACGCCACGCAGCATGTTATTCGTATGTCGCAGTTACAGACTCGCCATCGTTAACTTAGTTACCTTTACCTACCTACTTACCTAAACCTACCAGGATTTATGTAATCGAATCGTCATCGTCATCGTCATCGTCATCGTTTGCCAGCCAGCCAGCATCTTTTTTCAAATACCTATCCATCGTTTTTAAAACACCTAATTTTTGTTCTTGATATTGTTGTTGATGTTCTTTCCCATATTGGTAGCCGCTTCGCTTACGTTATTTCATTCCAGACATTTCTCTAATTAACGATCGGCTATAAAGCGTCTTCCTGTCAACCAACCGAGTGGCATCAAAGAACTGCTCGTATTCGCTGTCGCTTTCCGACGAGAAACACATGCAACGACGATAATTAATTACCGTCGCGAAGCGACGCGACACAACGCAACGCAACGCAACTCATCGCTCTCCGCGAGTAAATCCATTAATTGAACCGTTTTCGATGCGTGCGTTGATCGATAACTGATATTCGCTATTGCTATAACATCTTCCTCATTTTCAAGATTCATCATCTACATAGGTACACGCACATTATAATAGGTAGGTAGGTAGGTAGGTAGGTAGGTAGGTGGGTATGTCAATTCTACAAAAGATGCATATTTTTTGATACAAATCGAATGAGGTATTCTGTTTCTCATATTTTCCGTTCCTTTGTTTTCTTCGTAAAAGTACCGCTTTTTTCGCAACGAGAATGAGAATGGCTTGATGGTGGACGATTGCTACATAACAAGGTCGTTCCTAAATATTCACATCTTTCGAATTCGTAGGTCTACACATAAATACTAGGTGCAGGATGGATCTACGAGTATAAGCAGTAAGGAATAATGGTTAAATATTAATATTCTATTAGGTGCAGCCGTACCACGATGGCGATGGACGAATAGGTAAGTAGCTACAGGTATCTGTTTTCTGCGCGTACCAAAAAATAGAGATAGGTACCTATAAGTATTATTCGATATCGATAACGTTTGCGTTCGCCATACGCATGCTTCGGAATCGGAATATATTCCAGATTGTCGTCTACTCCAATAAATAGTACCCAGAGATGACCAGAGTCCGAGAAAATTGAACTCGCGAGTCCAAATTTACGAATCCATAGCTGATAGACTCTAGAGTTTTTTGCGAGTACAATTACGGACACGTCGAGTCCGTTTTAGAGTCCTTTTTTTCTAATAAAACTGCCAAAAACGAACTTAATTATTTAAAAAGTTACATCATAAAAATGAAAAAAAAAATGAAATTACGTGCATAGGTGCATAATGGAAGGTGGAGCAGGATGCAAATCGGCTTATTGTCGTTTGCGATGTGGTTGAAAAAATGTTTCTGCGTAATTGGTGGATGGGTATCACTTCGACACAAAACAGAAAAAAGTTACAGACCTGACGGATTGCTTGCCTATGAGTTATTCTTGAGTAAATTTGAAGAAAAAAAATCGAAATTTTTCATCATGTATTTACTGTTTGCATCTTGCCCCGTGGCATTTTGCATCCTGCCCCACCCATGGGGCAGGATGCAAAAAAAGTGAAAAATAATTCAAAAAATTCTGTAGGATTGAGGTATGCACCAAAATGGAAGGTAAATGTTTGAACTTCAATTTATTGCAAGAATCTGACGATTTGGTCAATTTGAATAGATTTGGCAGAACATTTGGTCCAGGTTGGTGCAACCTGACCCGCCTTCTCTTACTGCATAGGTAATATTCCCCACAAAGCAACGTCGTCTGAAAGGCAAAATCTCGTGAAATGATGAAACAATTTTATTTTTTTACTTTCTGACATTCGAACTATGGCAACTCTCACGGCATTGCAAAATATAATGAACTCGATTCAGCTGGACTCGGATTCGTAAAAAGATTCGTTTCTAATTCTAAATCGTTGGAATTGGACTCGAGACGTCGAGAGTCCATGATGTACGAGTCCATGCAAAATGGACTCTGACTCAGACTTAAGAGTTCACGAGTCATTTTTAGAACGCTCTAATAGTACCAATATGTAGGTACCTACTTATAATAGTGCTGTAGCTTCGTATTTCAGATATCGTTAGACGCCTTCTTTGTCTCCCCAATTTCCTAGTCATTTTTTTTTTTTGTATCGAACTACTTTATTATCAGTATCTACGGAATAGAATAGGTACTGATTTACATGGTAGGTATTTAGGTAGCTACTAGCTACAGCTAGGTACCCAGTTACCCACTACTCACTACCCTCTACCCTCTACCCTCTACCCTCTACCGATTACCTACTACCCAGTAGCAGAGGCGTCGTCAAGGGGGGGCCCGGGGGGCCAGGCCCCCCCGGAAAAAGTTCTGGCCCCCGCTTGGCCCCCCCAATTCATGTTGTGTTTATAAATTTACGTTACATTTACATCAAATAGGGATTTTCAAAGCATTAAAACATGAAAAAACGTCTTTTTAAGGCATTTAAAATCCAATTTTTTCAAAACTTCGCCCTCGCTTCGCTCGGGCACTAACGAAATAACACTTTTTTAATTTAATTGAGACGAAAGTGCGGAAGAATGCGTCCTTTTTACCACCTCCCCATTTTTAGCAGGTGAAAAAAGTCAGTCCCCCTTTTGCACTTCGAAAAAGCAGAAAAATTGTCCAACACATGGCCCCTTTTGTGCCCCCCCCCCCCAATTTTCCATTCTGTCGACGCCACTGCCCAGTAGATATAGGAGTGCGAGTTACGAACTAAGGTGTACGTAGACGTACTTATACCTACGTAATTCGCATAAATGAATCGCAAACCGCGTGATATAGGGGGGGGGGGGGGTATAAATGAAGAAACGCCGCGCCGCACCCGTCCGATGGATGCAACGACATCGCAGAGCTGCGCTGTACGTGAACAAAATTTTAAGAAATCAGAAATCGATGTTGCGAAAGTTTTGACGAACACAATTTACATGATGACAAGATATCGCGAGGTACCATACGTAGACGTACCTACCTACATATGTAGATAGAGATACCTTCATAAATGTAGGTACCTACCATATACCTACAAACAGATAAAGATATCAAACTGTACTTTATTTTTATGCAACGCGCGTATAATTTTATGAATCCATGCAGATGCAGGGACCAGGGAGCACTGCACAGTGCACACTGGACAGTGACAAGTAGATTTAACGCGCGCGTGTAATACTGAGCTACGTCAGCTCAACTTTTACATCCGAAGTATCCGTAAGACTAAAATGAACGAGAAAATGACAGACTTGGAGCGACGTCGTGCTCTTCGTCGTCGGTTAAAAACCGTGTATGTTTGAATGAATAAAAAAGAGCTAGCACATCGACATAGCAGAGCGCGCGTCGCGTCGCGTCGCGTCGCACTGCTTCAATGTCTACGGTAGATAATGGATACCCGTTTCGTTTTTGATTTTTTTTTAAATGGAATTCGTAAAGCATAGTGTAAGTATACTCTTTTAATTTGTATCAGTGAAAATTCACTGAAGAAATAGCCACGCAGAATTAAGTTACTAAAAAATCAGTGAAATTTCACTGTCCGTTAGTGAAAACCTACCTACTCATTCGAGTAGTGAATTTTCACTTTTGAGTTTTGAATCAGTAATTTTTTCAATAACTATTGAAATGAATCAGTAAACATTTACATTAGGTATGGAAAAAATTACCGATTCAACATTGAAAATTGACTAATTGAATCGGTTACCTAGTTTTTCATTGATTTCTGTAGGAACTCAATTCTGGCTATTTCATCGGTGAATTTTCCCTGATTTAATTTAAGAGAGCAGGTATTCGCTAAGGTACTCATTGCGAATAAGAAATTTAAAACAAGTTTCTTCCGAATATTTGGCGGCGATTTTTATTCAAACGAATTCGGTACCTACCTAGGTAAGTAAGTACCATACGGTTTCTACCTAAGTGTCTAGCTACAGCTTTGAGCTTATACCTATGTAGCTCAGTAGCTGTATGTGGAGCGCCAGGCGGGCAGATTGCTGAAAACGTTTTCGCTGCGTCCGAATAACGACAACTTTTTTCCCACGAAACGACGCGACGCGACGCGACATATGAAATCTGCCGACGCAACGGCGTTGGCATGATGCTGCATGCTGCTGGTGTGGCGCGGCGGTGGTTAATATTTCCAAAGTCGTTGCACTTACCGATGTGAGTACCTCTATACCTCTACCTACTTAGGTATTGCGTGTAGTGTAGTATAGGTCTACGTCGCGTCATACGTAGCTAGAGCTACGCACCTTCGCACGCGTACCAGCCAGCTCGGCAATAACGATTAGCTGGACACTTGAGTTGAGTTGAGCAACAAGTACATACCTACATTTGCTTACTTGGTCACTACAAGGTACTACATATTTACGCGCGTACTGGGTAGCCGGGTTGGTAGGTAGGTAGGTAGGTAGGTAGGTTGGTCGTATTCGGTGTTGCCCGTCAATATTGCGCGTTTTTTACGCGTATGCAAAAATAGACGTGGACGACTGGACGTACACGTACCGTTGTGAACGTAGCTGTAGGTAAGTAGGTATCTAACTAATTCTCACTGCGACTGCGACTTCAGGTAATTCGCGGTGTTGTGTTTTCGCACCGAATAATAATGATAATACCTAATAAAAAAAAATTAACGCCGCGTCGCGTCGTTTCGCCATCAAATTAATACCTTCGTAAAAGTCGGGCCGAGCTCGAACTCGGGCTGAGAAACCGTAATACTGCATGATGAAATCTCCATTTATGAGAAAATGTAAAGCGAGAAAATTAATTACTCCGCTTAAATAGTTTGAATAGTCCAAATACAAGTACCTACGAATATATCAACGCGTACGTGTACGCGTACGCGTACGCGCACGCCCTAATATGTAAATGGCACTAACATCTACATACAATATATGGTACATTACATATACCTATCTACGTTGAGTAACTCGTGGGTCTAGAGGTGACGAGTTACTGTAAGGGACGCGCACGGAGTCTAGCACGTGGTCAGGTTGAAGCCATCTATGCAAGTGGCCCTCCTCCTCCAAGAAAATTCGATCACTGAAAAAAATCTATCGTAACTTCGTAAGAATGAAAATTTGAATTTTTCCGATCGAAAATTGTTTTCTTACAATTTATCACAACCAAAACTAATGATAGCGAGACAACCAAGACCTCTGTAGCCATATTTATTCTAGTATTAGGTACTCCGCTCAAATTTTAACCTCGTTTTTCTCAAAAACTCATTTTTTTACTCAAGGTACCTAAGTATGTTTTCTCGGAGCGAGTCGTATGTGTAATTTGTCTAAGTACGTACTTCTATTGATTGTGAGAAAAAATTGATCCATTCCTTTGACGAAAAAATAATAGATTCGAGTTCATAATATCAGAATATCATAATTAGCAACTGGCTGCACTGACGTACAAAATTTTCAAATAAAAATGTCAAATTTTTTATTTCTGATGATTGAAAACAAAATTATGGTGTATTTTTCAAACGATAAAAAAATTAATTCGAGGTCAAAGTAAACTCCATAGTGTATGTAGCATGTCACGATTTGTAACCGGCTGCACTGACATACAAGACTTTCGAAAAAATATACTTTTAGTGATTGCAAAAAAAAATACATAATATTTTCATTATTTTCAGGCGAAAAAATAATAAATTCAAAGTCGATATAATAAATTCCGTATTTTGGAATTTTATAATTTGCTGTTGGCTGCACTGGTGTACAAAATTTTCAATTTTTTTCAAAATTCACTTTCAGTGGTTGAAAAAAATTTTTGTTCACTTACTCGATGAAAAAAAAAATCATTACAGCTTAGGTAGTGATAATTTCATATTACCGGTACTGAAATATTGCCCACTCAATGTAAACCATCCCACCAAATTTGGTCAAAATCCAAGATATGTTTTTTTTTTCGATCCACCCTAACCTACAGCTACATGTAACCACAAATTGTACATTTATTTCCACATAGGCACCTAGGTAATTAAGTAAGTAGCTAGGTACCTAGATATGTAGGTGCGTAATGCACCTAACTTTTACGGTACCTATGCTTAATTATCTATAAGTATATTCTGTAAACGAGCGCCAGCGCAGCGCCAGCACGATAAAAAAGAGCAATAGCGTCACGCATTTCCATTCTAATTCTACAGTTTTAGTCAGGTCGTAAGCGCATCAGGTGCAGCGTCGGCGCGGCGCCGCATCGCGTCGCATATTCGTTTGCGTACGTCTGTACTGGTGGTCTGTTGGACTGGTGGGAAGTCTTTACTCTTGTTCCTCAGACAAAAAGAAAATTAATTTTTCTCGATTTAGGTAGGTACTTAATCATAAATTATGTTGAACTTTTGACACTTTAAGAAATCTCGAGATAAATTTTTACAGATTCTGATCCAAGTCGGACGATATTTCGATAGTTTTTTTTAAAAACTCGCATTTAAAAACTATTAAAAAATGAATAAGGTTAGAAAATATCAAATTTTAAATCAGCATTGCGTGATTTTGACCAGCAATACTACGCCTAATATTAGGTTACTTTTTTCAAATTCTCTTCATTTTTGCGGGAAAAAAGTCAAAAATTGGAAAATTGATCAGAAAATGCTATTCGGTTCTTTAAAGCAAAGAATATGAATTGGAGTTGATTTAAAAAAAAAAAATTGAGCCCTCTCTCCTACTTGCTTAGAGACGAACGAAACTAGTAGTCAGGAGAGCTCAATGTTTTGTCATTAAAAAAAAAATTGTTCAGTCAGTGGCTCAAAAAGCGAACCACAAAATTTTTCATCATTAAAATAAATTTAAATTATTTAAAAAAAATTTTGTAATAGTATTTCCATCTAAATTTTTTTGAAAAATTTCATCAAATTTTTTTTCAAATAATCAAGAAAATAATGTTGCTTTGATTTCGAAGAGTTTAAGTGCGTTGAATTTGATAAAAATAAATTTTTGTAGCTTGAGAGATGAATGTAAATTTTGTATGAAATGAGGGAGGGTCAATTATTTTGACTAATTTTCTGTTGCCCTACCTGAGATACCACCCCCCCCCCCCCCTCCAAAACATTCTGACTACGAGCCTGCTTATCTATGTACATACCTACATATGTGCATGTGTCGCATATGTAGGTAATTAGGTATTTAAATGCACGGGTGCAAGTACTACATTGCAAATGCTACGTCATTGGGTGATTAGGTGAGGAGTAAATTTCCAGTAGATAGCGACTAGCTAATGCTAGATCCGTATTTTCGTGCTCGTAAGTAGGTACTTTATACGCTATCGCTATGTATACAGTAAAAATTGAAAAATAATTCTATTTGTCGTGTTAGGTGTTAGATGTCGGTTTCGGAGCGCTGCGCCCGCACCCGCGCCCGCGCCCGTGCTGGTAAACTGAATGAACGATAGTTACGTAAGACGATGGGTACAGGCGCTGCGCTGCACTGGCAGGTACTCCTCATTCTCGAAAACACGAACGATTTTTCGCTGTTTTTGCATGCGCATGGTTTCTGTCCTTCTGCTGGGTTTCGTACCCAGTACTTGCAAATCGAGTCCATAAAATAAACTGTCTCGGAAATTGAAATGAACACCGCGGTACTCAAGTACCTATACTTATCCTGTACCGTTTACCGTATTTGCACAAGGCGCATTGCGTACATCACCGCACCGCACAGTGCACATAAATGTATGTACATGTAGGTACATGTACAATGTAGCTTCGTAGGATAGGGTGCATGGTGCGTGGTTCGTGTAAAGCATAAGCGTTTACGTCAACAGAGACGAATCCCAAAGCACAAAAAAACTACGAAATTTAGCTAAAATTTAGAGGAAAAAAAGTCTTAGCGTAACGGAATATTTTAGCTACCTTTTGATGGTCGCCTTTCGCATAAATTTCCGTCCTCCGTACGCGCTGGCTTCATATATGTAAGCACTTGTAGGTAGCTATCTCATTGATAAGTCAAAAAAATTGCAGGCTGCAGGGACTCGTGTGAAATGTGTGGATTTAGAGCACATTATTTGGATTCGATGACCGGAGGAGAGGGGGAAATGAAATGCAAGAAAAATTTTCAATTTGGAAAAAAAAATCCGAAAAAAGTGCGAATGTTGTTTCTTGCAAAATAGTTAGGTAAGTAGCCTTTCTGAGCAGTGAATTATGTTCTAAAATCTCGTTCAAATATTCGAAGCTATAGAAGCGAGACCGAGAAATTTTGTGTGAGGGGGCGCCAAATTTCGTAGTGCCTAGTGCCTATAGACGCAAACAGCTTAAATCCAGCTCTGTAAGCCAAGTACCGCGTAGGTACCAATCGTACCATACACCTTACACCATACAGGGTGATTAATTGAACTCCAGATACCGAAGCGAAAAAATCCCTTTGTTTGTATTTTTTTTTACCGATGTACGTCTTCGTACTTAGGTAAATGGAATGTTGGGGGTGCTGGTAGGGGGCAGGGGAGGGGGAGGGGGTAAATTGGATTTTTTGTTTTTTTTTTTTTGTTTTGGTGTCTGGGGTTCAATTGATCATTCTGTACGTCTGTACACCATTACATAGTGGATAGGATCATCGATCAATCGATCAATCGATTATCGTTGTCTAGTTGTCTAGGGTATCGTAACTGTATGCGAAGAGAAAATTTCCAACTTACCGGTAACGTTGACCGGACCGATTCGTTTGATCAGCAATTTACTCCTGTAGTTCAAGGAAACAGATAGCTAGCGAGCTAAGTATAGGTACAGGTCTACAGGTCTACAGACCTACAGATGTACAGGTACAGGTACACTATGCTATATATGTACCTACGTACAATACACGCAAATCACAACACGTAACACGCAACACGTAACACCGCCGCGCTGTTTAAAATTCGAATTCAACACGTAGCAAGTACATAAGTTAGATACGCGTACGCTTATGCGCAAGTATACAAACGGAAAATATCTACTAAGACTCGTCTAGGCACGCATCTACCTTGATCCAGTACGAGTAAGAGTGTAAGTAATGCAAGTATAACATCAACACGTCGATATGGCGAAGGCGAAGGCAAAGACGAAGACGAAGACGAAGACGAAGACGAAGACGAAGACGAAGACGAATGAAACGCTACTGTGGCCTGTGGCTGTGGAGTATCAAGTATGTACGAGTAGGAGCGAATCGTCAGTGGTGCATGGTGGTCGTGGTACGTGGTAAACGATCCAAATTACCATCTCTCGAGTTGAAAAACTCGACGCGACGGCACAAATCGCATATTATATGTAGCTATGAAATCACGCGCGATGCGGCGCGGCACAACGTAACGTAGTCTGGTGCTGGCGTGATAATTCAGTAGGTATCTGCTGAATGCTGAATGCTGAATGCTGAATCCGCTATCTAGCGTGAGAACGCGACGCGATGCATAATTGCATACCTAGATGGTAATCTGCATATGGTACCTACACATATATCCATATCCACCTATACTACCCTACCGCGATCAGGAGTGTGGAGAAAAGAAGGTACCTATACGTACCCAAATTTTGGATATGGGAAAAATCGCCGATATCTATGCGGTGAGAATTGAAGATAGCGAAAAAGTCAGCGAAATTGGCTGAGTTTTTTTGCGATTTTTTTTTGTTGATTTCCTTTTGGCGGTTAAAATTTTTCCCTGTACCCTGTGCCCTGTGCCCTGTGCCCTGTGCCCTGTGCCGCAAAGAATGGGCGAGTACCTAGTGATCTACAATACATATATACCGGGTGCTCGATTAATTCTGGCACCCCTCCAGTTTATAGACAAACAGTATTAATTTAGTTTTTTCTCAATTCAATCATTACAATGCTGCGTATTTAGGATTTTTGATGGATTTCGCGGTTCAACTTTTCTGTGTGAGATCATTTTATCAAAATAAACTCTTCAATTAAAAAAAAAAAAATACTGATAGGTATATATACCTACATTTACACATCATTTCTTATTGAAAAACGATTTTGAAATCGGATGCTTAAATAAGGAATCCCTCTACCCATTTCATGAAACAGAAGGTATGGGCTCATCAAATTTTCCCCATTTTTACTTAGGTATCAATTTTGTCAACTTTTTTGAACAATTGAACAGAGCAGAACAGAACTGATCAGAACAAATCAACTTAAACAAACCCAGAGCAGAACAAATAAATTAATTTTCCCTCGAACGAAACACCAGAATCATTCATTCATTTTAAAAATGATTTGTTCCTGAACAGAACAGAACAGAACAAAACTACGCCCTGTTCCACCAGCCCTGCCTGATATCTGGATATCCGCTAATCCTTCTACCTAGCTAGCTACCTACCTACCTACCTACCTATCTATCTGTCTATCTATCTAACTATTTATCTATCAACTGTATCGAATATTAGGTTGGTAACAGGCACCTAGGTAGTACTTAGGTGCCTTTATCGTCAATCCATCATCCTTGAACCCTTTTTAGAAAATACCTACAACAAAAGAAATTACCCAACTAAACGCGTTTTATCCCGTAGACGCAGACACATCATCTTTACTTTCTATACCCGGCATTCACGCACACGGGTTTGCCAAGAAATAGGTCTAGGTACCTATGGTAATAAAACGTAATAGGTTCGCGTTACATGGTACGCATTGTACGCTTAATACGCATACACGTCGTCTAGCTGCGCTTCGGCCTGCGCCTTCCATAGGCTGGTTTGACAAGACACCAAACGTTGCGCGGTACTTTTTGGTATTCCGCGTGCATACTGCATATATGGTACAGGTAGGTCTAGGTAGTGAAAGTGAATGCGAATCGGTTTCCATCGATGAGAGATTAGCGGCCATCGACCAACGTCAAAGCCGTTTAGCCATCCGACGAAAAGTAAACTCTGTCGCGTATCAACTAGAACTACGTGTAATAAGTATAGGTATAGATATAGGTATTAGGTACATCCAGAACATTGCCTCAAGTCTCAAATTGTACGAAAAGTCGAAGATGTTGCGCGTAGGAAAGCCGCAGGCAGTATGCATAGCATACGTAGGTGATGCCATTGTAAATTGTAATTGTACGTAAGTGTATATATACACATATGCAATACCTTGTGGTGCCCAGGTCTTTAATAGTCATAGTGGTGCCCACCTTATATACAGCATTATTATATAAACATAGTATGCTAATGCATCCAGACTGGGCACCACAAGGGCTATATACCATAAGCTCTTGTGTATATAAAAATTTGACTATAGGTATATAAGGTGAGTCATTGTGGTGCCCACCCTAAAAACGTGTCAGGGGACTCAGGGGGGTGTGGCCATCTATATACAATGGTTTTTAACATAGGGACGTTGTGGTGCCCGATTTGGGCACCACAAGGCTTTTTTCGGGCACCACAATGACTATTCACAATTGAAACGGGCACCACAATGACCCAGATTAAATCTATATAGGTATGTACTTACTTTCGTTAAACTTACTAATGTAGACATCCTACATTCCTTTCCTACGTCACTCATGTTGCACAGTGGGATGGAATGCAATTTTGGGTATTTAAAAATCAAAGTTTCCCAATTAAAGCGAAAATTATGCCAAAATGTAGCACGTATATGCCTAGTAGGGCTACTCTACGTACCTATACTATACGTTGTTTTGTTCCAGATGTACTTAGCTACTTACTTCTTGTTATCGCAGCAATGCGACGAACATTGGAATGTGCATGATTCATGTATGTACCTACCGCTTTTTCCGATGAACGTTATCACATGTTGCTATGGGAAAAGGGCATGTCCGGATAAGCATGGTAAATTGGCCCCCGAGAGGTCTTGGAATGATACTCACAGGGTATATAGGTATCCTCAAGATACATCATTTTCCAAAGTTTCAGTCCCCTAAGTCAAGTGGTTTTTGAGTAATGACAATGTCTCAAAAAGTGAAAAATGAGTTTTAATTTTTTTCTCCAGATTTACTCGACCGATTTTCTTCAAACTTGAATATAAAATAAAATGTGGGTACATATATGTAAGGGCTTTTTACAAAAAAAGTTACAGCTCCCCCTCCGCTTCTTCCCCTCCAAAAATTCGACTCAATATTTTGAGGCCTTCCTTACCTATGAGGGACTCGAGGCAAAATTTTCAAAAAATAATTTTTCGGTACCTCATGAATCCTAAAGTAACATATGAGTACCGTTTTTCCAAACTGAGCTAACTTCAAAAGCCGTGCATGAGGAAAGGGCCTTAGCTGAAAAAAATACACCTATGGCCCTTTCCGAAAAAAAATGGCACCTAAGGCCCTTTCCTCATGCACGGTTTTTGAAGTTAGCTCAGTATGGAAAAACTGTACTCATATAGTTTTTTCAAAATTTTATTTTACCTTCGGTGCGCCATGGTTAAAATTGACCAAAATCAGAGTTATTTTTCGACATGTTGGAGAAATTTGGAGAATAACACCTTTTCATCAACAATTCTTATTTTTCCATGCTTGCCCCTTAAATCGATAAAAATATCATTACGAGATGTTTTACGTCACAAATCCCAATTTTGAGGTCAGTAGCCCCCCACCCCACGGCATCGTCATCTTGAGGTCATAGTAAATCGCGGTCAATATGGCTGCTTTTGGTCAATTTTGATCTTGGCTGGTGCATTCGAAGTACTATAAATTTTGAAAAAAAATTATCATGTTACTCTAGGATTAATAAGGTACCTACCTGAAAATTATTTTTTGAAAATTTTGTCTCGAGTCCCTCGTAGGTAAGGAAGACCTCAAAATACTGAGTCAAATTTTTGGAGGGGGAGCTGTAAATTTTTTGTAAAAAGTCCTTACATATACCAAGATTTATATTCAAGTTTGAAGAAAAACGGTCGAATCAATCTTATCTAGAGAAATGAGAAAAAAATTAAAACTCTTTTTTCACTTTTTGAGTCATTGTCATTAGTCAAGAACCACTTGACTTAGGGGACTGAAACTCTTCGAAATAATGTATGTACAGTATCTTGAGGATACCTATAATATATACCCTGTAGGTATCATTCCAAGATTCATTCCAAGATCACTCGGGGGCCGATTTACCATGCTTATCCGGACATGCCCTTTAATTCGACCATAGCTCGTTTTAAAGGTTCTTTCTTTCTCTATTTAACTGCGTCTTTGTTTTTAGTTTTTTATTCAATAAATATTATGGAATCGTCAGAAAATCGAGTCACGTTTTTCAATTTTTAATACCTACTTAGGTACAATATTATGGTGTTTAACTAATCCGTTCCAAAACACGCAAAAAAAAAGCGAATAGATAGGTAGGCATTTGGTACCTTGGGATATGAGATTTCATAGGATCTCAATAACTTTCCCTCTCGCCCCCCTCCCCTCTACCAATTTCATTTTCAAGATTCGCATGGCTGTATTCGAAATTATAAAAAAAGTTGATTTTTGAGAAAGTAGTGAATGTGGGATGTTTTGAAGCGCTGAAAAATTTTTAGGTGCAAATTTGACCCTAAATAGAAAATTTGACTTCAGGAAGGGGGACAAATTTCTGGAACATTTCAGTGCGGTATCGTTTAATACGTAAGTATTTTGGGCTTCTGAATTCATATCCGAAATCAATTTTACCTTTTCTTTCTCGGAGGGTGCAGAATGGCAAATTTTTGAAATTTTCGGGTGAAGTTATAAGGTAGCGTTTAGCTCGCATTTCGGACTTCTGAATTCATATCAAAATACGCACATTACCCTCCCCCCCGGCCCTCCCGTATACTTATCCATTTCCTTCTTAACCTAGGTACTCCCTCCTCTTGGGCAAAGTTGTGGAGTCGAAATGTTTTAAAAAGTTGTACAAAAATTAGTTCTAATTCCTTCATGTAATCTTATCCATTTTTTGAGAAGTCCAAAAGTAGGTTTTTTCATAATATCTAAAAATTCATTCAAGTCTTGAATTTCCCATTCATTTTGAATTTCAAATTGTGCATGTCTACTTTGAAAATTTTCATCTACGAATCGAGGTCTAATTTTGTAATCTAATTCTTTCTCATCGTGTAATTCATATATATCTTTATCAAACTTGAATGGGGTTCCAGTTAACCAACTATTTATGTCTTCCTTTGTTAATTCAAAATCAATTTGTAATCTATTTAATTGAGGTAATCTAGACTGATCAATTTTTTGAATTAATATTTGATATAATTCATTCAAGTTTTCTGTTACTTCCCTTCCTCTATAAGACACACAAATTCTATAATTTCTCAAATAGTATTCTATTTGTCTTATTGTTTTATTTGCAAAGAAATTATGTACTTTGAAAAACTGAATCCATTGAGCAATATTTATATCCCGTCTTCCAGATTTATTTTTTATAACACTTATTGAGATCTTATTTTTAGGATTCATTTTTAAATTATATTTAATAAGGAAAAATTTTTAATAAGAATTTTAAAAATTTTTTTCTTTAAGAAGATTATAGTGACATTTTGATTTTAAATGTGATTTGTAAGATACAAAATATATAACAGCACCGCAATCGCACATTATTAGTTGTTTTCTTTTTTCATAATCATTTTTCAAATTTTGTTTCATTCTTTCTTTCTGTTATAGTATTCTTTAAATGATGTATTCTTACATTCTTTACACCAGTTTTGTGCTTTACTAAATTCTTCTATATCCTTCATGTTTTTACATTTAGTACAATATTTACCATTTTCAAACAAATTTAATGTATACTTTATTTTTCTTAAAAATTCATCAACAGTATATTCTTTTAAATTTGGGTTATTTTTTGATAAAGTTGAAAAGCTTTTATCATCTAAAGTTGAATTACTCTTACAAGTATCATGTGAAGTGTGAATCGCAAAGCAATCCAATCCTTTGGATTTATCAGTAGCTATTAAAGTATATGCGTATCAAAAAGTGCCATGTTGATCTCTAACTAGTACTAGAAGTTTGTCTTCAACTAAGTATTTATATAGAAATAAATTTTAACAAGAATTTGATAAGGAAAAAATAGGCATAAAACCTTCCAATAATTTAATAAGGAAAAAATAGACATAAAACCTTCCCAAAAACAACATATAACGTTCCAAGATACAAAAACATTCTTAAAATAGATATAAAACCTTTGGAATGAAATCTTCGATGAAAATAAATATACGAAATAAAATTGACCGAAAATCAGAATCATGTATTTTATACCGAACAAACATAAAAAGCACAGAACGAAGAAAAGTGCGAGTGATCTGAATATCGAACTTACACGAGATCACAGATGAAATCATAAGAACGGAAAATATGAATAACTATATAATAACGTAACGAATAACGGTTTATATCTGGTGAACGAAATGAGTCTTTGTTGAGCCAAAACATCAAAGGTAAGGAAGAATACATTCTTTCTTCTGACGCTCCCCCTTTTTGGCGAATCTACGAAATAAACTTTGTACAAAATAAACTTATCGTTAAACGTAAAGGAACTGAATAATAAATGAATATATATAGAGTATTACACTCGAGGTAAAAAACGAGATCAAGTGTTTGCGATTAAATCTAGATATTATAGAACGTACAAAACTAGGAACTTCGATATGTAAATATTCCGAATGCGAAGTTGTTATCTTAACGAGTAAATATAAAATGAACGAGAAAAAAAATTCACATAACATCAAATGAATTATTAATAATAGTAACGAAATATCTGTTTTAACTTCGATTTAATTCATCGAAAGTCATAAAGGAACGAAAAATGTGCTTCTTTAGAAGAATTCTGAAACAAATAAAGTAACAAGTGATTGTTGTATTATGAGTATATCGGAGTTGTATCTGTATTAGTCAAGCTGTCGAAAAGCGGTTAGTATGCGTTAGTTATAAGCTGTTTTGGAGACGACATTGTCTCGGAATCGAGTGAACTGTTCTCTAGCCAAAGCTTTAGTGAGTCCATCTGCTAACTGATCGTATGTCGGTACCCATCGTATTTCGATGTTTCGTTTGATGGCCTCGAATCTTACATAGAAATAGCATAATTTTACGATATGTTTTAATGACTGGGAATCCTCTGATTTTGCCATTTTGATAGCAGAGGTATTGTCTTCCAGCAGTATGGGCGTAATATCGATATGTAATAGCCGTTTAACCATCTCTTTAATGGCTACAGTTTCTCGACATGCTAACGATAGTGCTACGAATTCTGCTTCAGCTGTGGAAAGGGCGACGTGCGATTGTTTTTTCGTACGCCACTGTATGATATCACCAAAGGATTTCAGTATAAAACCAGTGGTGGATTTTCCGTGTTCATCGTTCGTGCCGAGAGAGGCATCGGCATAGCATACGATTTGATCTGTAGAACCTGTATATTTTAAACCCCAACTGATAGTACCTTTAATATATCTGAGTATTCGAACGAGAGAATAGTAGTCATCTATTGTGTAATTCGATTGTCTTCGACTAATCTTATTAACGGCATAGGCGATATCTGGTCGTGTGCCATTTGCGAGGTATAAGAGTGAGCCTGTCACCTCCTTGAATGGCATTTGAGCTTCGAAATTTTCAAGTGAGTTTTCGGCTTTTAACGGAGTCTTTTTACTAGCTTCATTGGTCATAATCGGTGTGTCAATTGGAAAACAGTCTGACATTTGGAAACGATCGAGTATGTTTAACGCAAACTGTGTTTGATGAATGAACAAAGTTTTGCGATTCATGTCGCGAATAATTTCTAGTCCTAAAAATAGCGATGGAAAACCGAGATCTTTTATGTCAAAAACGTTCGCGAGTTGTTTCTTTACTTCAACGATTTTATCTGGGCAATTTCCAATCAAGAGCATATCGTCTACGTACAATAGCAGCAAAATAAATCGATGAGAGTTACGCCATAGAAAAATACATGATTGAAATGGATATAATACGAATTTTAGTTTTTGCATTTCTGTTTTTAACTTTAAGTACCATCTTTTGGAACTGACGTATAATCCATAGAGAGCTTTATTGATTTGGCATACTTTCTTTTTGATCAACTTTTCCCTATTAGGGTAACCTTCGGGTATATTCATGTATATAACTTTTTCTAGATCACCGTGGAGAAAAGCGGTAGTTACATCGAGTTGATGCAGTTCAAGACCGTATTTGTTCGCTATCGAGAGAAAGAACCTGACGTCGACTAACCGAGCGACTGGAGAATATGTTTCAGACAAGTCATATACTGTTTTATCGCCACAACCTTTGGCTACCAATCGTGCTTTAAACTTTATGTAATCCGATTTTTCAGCTTTGCATTTGAAAACCCAACCAGAATTCAAGATCGGGGTATTTTTCGGTAAAGTATCTCTGTCGATCAGAATCCAGGTCTGATTTTTGTCTTGTGATTTAAGTTCAGATTGAGCTGCTTTTAACCAATCGGTTTTATACGGACTTTTCATTGCTTCTTTAAAAGTTTTTGGTTCGATTAGAGCTAGTTTAGAGCGGGTTAACGTTTGATCTGAATCTGTATGAAACGCATGAAACGAGCTGGGTTTATTTTCATCTAGATTTGTTAAGTTCGAATTTAAGTCCCTAATAAACGATTCACGTACTAGATTGTCATTTTCAGTATTTTTACCTTTTTGAACGAGCGACTCGATATAGTTATTTTCTAGCATAAGATTAGATTCTATTAAATTAGCTGAGACTGAGCTATCATCGAACGGAGAATCTTCAATGTATATTGAAAAAGTACCTAAATTGGCATTAGCTGTATCGTTTTTATCGGTATCGGCAAATGATTCGATTGACCATTCTTCCTCTGGTTTTTGAGGTGTGAATGAACCGGACGTGAGAGCATTGTCAGCGTTTTTCGGATAAAAATCTTTGTATACTTTGGATTCGATAAATACGACATTTTGAGACCTGAGGATTTTGCCTGTAGCGGGTTGGATAATTACGTAATGCGTGTCCGCGCAATGCACGAGAAAGCCTCTTACAGCTCTATCTGCGATTTTCTGACCTGCTGTGGGAGTTGAGTGTACGTACGCTAGGCATCCGAATCTTTTAATATATTTTAGCGAGGTTTTTCTGTTGTGAAAAAGTTCAAACGGTGTCTGAAATTTTATGGCTTTTCGAGGCGTGCGATTATAGATATCAACTGCATAACTTAATGCGTAGGCCCAAAGTGTGTCAGGGAAACCTGAACTGACCATTAATACACGCGTAATGGTCATTATATCACGGTTGTACTTTTCTGCCGTACCGTTCAAATTTGACGAAAGCGGGGGTGATGTTTGAACTGATATTTTCTCACGCTCGATTATTTCTTTCATTTCTTTTGTTGAATACTCAGTACCGTTGTCTCGTCTTATGAATCCGATTTTTGCGTTAGGTCCTCGGATTTTACGAATCTGTTTTAAAAAATTTTCAAACGCGAGATGTACGAGTCGTTTTTCTGTCAGCGGAGTTGAAATTGCATATCTAGTAGCATCATCGACAAATGAAATTATGTATTTAGCGTTGTGTTTGAAAGTTGGTGGGTCTATCGGGCCCATAAGATCCGAATGTATACCGTGTAACGGTTCCGTACATCTTTCACGTGTCGTATTGTTAGGTAAAGACGTAGATTTTGCTATTTTGCAGTCAGGGCAGTTTAGTATATCGTCAGAGAATTTAACGTTTTGTAGCTGAGGTATTGTTTTTGCAGCATATTCTAGATATGATTTTGATGCATGTCCGAGCCGAAGATGCCATAAATATCCGATTGATTTTCTGAGCTGTGTTATATTTTCATTAGCTATATTTTTAATATCTGTAACGTTCATTTCTGCCTCTGCATTTAAGTATTTTGTTAAAGCTTCTGTACTATTTATATCTGTATAGTCAAATGTTAGCTGTTTAGCGTAATCGTGATCGGTATGTATTTGAGGAGCAAGATCGG
Organism: Pseudococcus viburni; assembly: GCA_033439095.1. Classification (NCBI taxonomy): domain Eukaryota; kingdom Metazoa; phylum Arthropoda; class Insecta; order Hemiptera; family Pseudococcidae; genus Pseudococcus; species Pseudococcus viburni. The sequence goes on along the minus strand of JAVBJF010000475.1, from coordinate 163,847 downwards.
GTTGATTTGGTTGAGTATCGGATGTGTTATTCATTGAATTACTCCCCCTCTTTACAGCTTTTGTATTAGTGCTTTTATTATCAATGGTTTCAGTAGCGAAAGAACCGGTTTGAGAATTTATCGGAAAATTTAGCCACCAGAACTGACCATCGTACGATCCTGATCTGATTATATCACCTGTACTATCGAATATTTTAACACTAGTATTATCTAGTTCGATTTTAGCACCCTTATTTACAAAATGACGGAAAGAGAGTAAACATTTAGCGAGATTAGGCGAGTAATACACGTTCTTTATTACGATTGATTTACCGGAATCACGTTGAGTGACTAAGTCGCCAACGTGAGTAATATTAAGCCTCGTACGTCTATCTGCGCCTAGAACTGATAGCGATTGAATTTTACGTACGTTAGTTAAGCTGTCTAAATTTGTCACAAAGTGCTCATCGGCACCGGAGTCGGCCAAGAATTTATAACAAGCGTTAAGCGGATTTAGCGGAGTATTTGATCTGATATTATCTGTTGACTTACCCGGTTGATTATCTAAACCATCGTTAGACTCGTGTGTGGTTTCAGCGGAATGTGCTGCGGCTGCTCGCTGTGTATTCACGTTGGGATTCGAGTTCGTGGCCGTATTGCCTTGATTCGGTTGAGGGACTGGAGCACGTCTGAATGTATGCACTGGTCGTCGATTATTACTCTTTTGAATGGCGTCGTTTGAGCGATTTCGTTGAGTGAAAGCGTATTGACGATGATCGGATTGATGACGATTGTCAGATTGTTGACTCGACGCTGTTGGATGAGGGCAATTCCACCCTTGATGATCTGTCGTTTGTTGGAGACAGTTGTAACATCTCCACGTGTTAGACCGGCAATTTCTCCAGCTGTGGTTATTTCGGCCGCATCGGGTACAATGTTGGTAATTCGATGTTGAACTTTGTGTCGTCGATTGCCCACGGTTATTGAAATTGTTGTGTGATCTGCCTTGATTCCGTCCGTATCTCGCCGGTTTTCGAAAGTTATTTCCTCTATAATTGGAGTATGAGGAGTTCGTGTGAGCGACATTCGCAACGGCGAGTTGGTTCGTCTGGTTGGATCCGGCACGTGCTGAAATTTCTTTTCGTTGAATCTCGGCAGCGCGAAGAGCTTCTTTTGCTGCGCGAAAGGATCGATCGGCGTCCTGATTGAAAGTAATTACCGCTTCCGGATACACGGAGGATATGGCGGCAATAAAATTATCGATTACATCTTTGTCGTTGATGTTCTCGTCATATCTCCTGGCTACCTCCTCTTCTTTTTCGAATCGAGTGATAAAATTGTCAGCTCGTTCAGTTGGTCCCATCGTTATAACATTGAAGCCGCGTCGAATGGCGAAGCGTTTGTTCGAAAATACGGGTTTACATTTTTCGGTGAGTTTGCTCATGATCGCAGCTGGATTCGGCTCTATTGCAACGGAATTCTTGAGTTTGTCCGAAACTCTGGTTAGAAGGAAGGCTTTGACATATGCGAGCTCCTTTCTGTATGTATCGTTTTTCTGCGCTTCCGGTATTGCGTGAGTTTCTGGTTTTAACATGTGTGAGAGGTTCGCCGCGTAAAGTTCATTTTCCACAATCGTTTTCCACGAATTGAACTGTGTGTCTTCTGACAACACGTAAATCGGAATTGCGGCGATGTTGGTATTAGGTAACGCTGGAGGAGGTGGAATTGGTTGAGCGAATGAATACTGTAACGGAATATACATTGGCGTCGACTGCGGATTCGTTATCGTGACTTTTGGCGGTGTCTGTGTAGTTGCGGATATATTTATCGTCGTAGTGGACTGGGTGGTGTTCGTACTTGTTGAGATCGTAGTTGACGGAGTAATGTTCGACGTCGTCGTTTTGGTTTGGCTGATGGTAGAAACGATCGAAGCCACTGTCGTCGTAGGAGCCGTGTTTATTGTAGTCGTTATAGGAGCCGTAGTTACAGCCGTTGGTCTCGGATTTATGATATTTCCCATCGGGGCGATGATTCTAGGCATATTAGATCCGGTCGTCGTTAAGCGTACAACGTTCGTTGGACGTATCGGTACATTGGCTGTTGTCACGAACTGCGAGGTTGACGGAACTGGCATAAATCTTGGCATACCCATGTTCATGTACCCATAAGGTGGCATTGGAGGGTAAAAGTTTGCCGCATATGGATTAAAGTACGGGTTAACTGGAATGCCTGGCGGCGGACGCACATGTGTGGATATCGAAGCGGAGTCTAAGTCCGAGTCTTCGATTCGTATAATATCGTTGTCGTTGGACATATTTACGTGGATGAGTGAAACCGTTACGCTTTCTGCTACCACTTTGGAATGAAATCTTCGATGAAAATAAATATACGAAATAAAATTGACCGAAAATCAGAATCATGTATTTTATACCGAACAAACATAAAAAGCACAGAACGAAGAAAAGTGCGAGTGATCTGAATATCGAACTTACACGAGATCACAGATGAAATCATAAGAACGGAAAATATGAATAACTATATAATAACGTAACGAATAACGGTTTATATCTGGTGAACGAAATGAGTCTTTGTTGAGCCAAAACATCAAAGGTAAGGAAGAATACATTCTTTCTTCTGACGAAAACCTTCCTATAATAGATATGAAAATAAACATTCAAATATATTCAAAACAGACATGAAACAGTATTCAAAACCTTCTCAGTCTAAATTTATGTTCTAATTAGGTTGATTATTTCTTATTTTTAATCAGGGAGTGGAACCAATTGGAATCACCACCAAAAAAAAACAGAACCACCACTTTTTTTTGGATTTTCAAATGAGAACCAGAACCACTTGGAACCATTTGAAAAATTTTATGGAACCAGAACCAATAGAGAGAACCACCAGGGAGGAGTTGTTTTGAAATTAACCAGAACCACCAGAACCAGAGTTTTCTTCTGGTGGTTCTTCAAAATTGCAGTTTTTTCTTTTTTCAGTTTCAGTTTCAATTTACCTTCCTGCAAAATGCAGATAATGACTGAATTTGAAAAAAAAAAATTATGAATATTTTTAAAAATTAGGATAATTTTCAACAATAGTCTAATTAGAGACCGAATTTTGATTTCAAAATACAAAATTAATCAAATTTTGATGACTCATTTTGAAGTGAAACAACAATTTTTGAAAAAAAAAATAGGAACCATTAAGAACCGGAAGAACCACCACCAATTGGAACCAAAAGAACCATGAAATGGTCTTGATTCTAGGAACTAGAACCAGAACCACAAGAAGTAAAAAAAATGAAACAAAACCAGAACCAAATGGAACCACTTCAGACCATTATGAAAACCAAAACCAGAACCAGAACCGGAACCATTTCATCCTGATGGTTGAAGAGAACCACCACAACCGCCAATAAAATGTTTTCAATTGGTTTTAATAATTATCTCATCATTATCTTTAATTCCTCTTGGTGTATCTCTTCCATTCAATCCAATTTCTTTTTTCTTCTCGTTAATATATTTTCCATTTACAATTATTTGAGATTTATCAATGTTAATATATCCATCATCAATATTGAAATCAGAAAAACAAAGTCCTAAATTTTCAGTAAATTCTGCAACACTATTAGCCTTAGCCTTACCAAAATTCATTGGGGTTACAACAATTTGATTTTTCAAGTCATTTATTTTTTTATTTTTCAATTGCATAGATTCTACTTGTTTTTTACCTTTTTCACTCAATTCCTTCTTCATTTCTTCTAGTTCCTTATTCAATTGTTTCATTCTTTCATTATTTTCTTCAATTATATTATCTTTTTGTTTCATTACTTGATTATTTGCTTGAGATCATCTTTTTAATTGACCTCCTGCTTAATACATGTTTTCTCATTTTCAAATTCTGTCAAATCTAAATTATTTTTTTTATAAACTTCGTGTAATTGATTAATTATAGTTTGACTGGATGATTTTATTGTATCTTTTAATTCCTTTATTTCAGGATATTTTAAAACTAGTAAATTGACATAATCCATTTCCTCCTTTGAAATTGAGTAGTTGTTAATTACTGAGAGAATCATTTTTGATTTTTATTTATTATAAAAAATTTTTTATTTTTTAAAACCATGTACCAAACTGTATACCATACTATATACCAAACCATATACCATATACTATGTACAGTATACCAAACCATAAACCATGTACTACCCTATTGACAAAGAAAAACGCTAAACGCTGTAAAAAGCGCTGTTGACAGGCGTTTTTTTGAGAAAATAGCGCTGCGCCAACGCTATTTACATCCAAAAAATAGATGGTTCTGTGTTCGTTTGTTTATTTTCTCTAATTGAAGACTTTTGTTTTCAATCAATTGGTAATTTCTGATAAAGGTGAAAAATTGGTTGATTCAATTATTACTCGTTCGTTTTAAATAAAGAATTTATTTAGCATTGATCTAGAACAAGATTAAAGCCATTAACGTTGATTTATTCAGTTTTTTCGTATAATAATGCTTATGGTGCTTTTGGTTTTTGAAGTAGATTTCTAAAAACAACAGCGCTTTTTTTTGCGTTTGGCGCTTTAAAAACGCGATTTCTACTGCGCATACGTTCTGCACATGGCGTTTGGCGTACGCTATTTTCTCAGAAAAGCGCTATTTCAAAAACGCGATATTGTCAATAGGGTAGGTATAGTATACCAGAATGTATAGAAATTTTCATTTATAAATGGAACTGGAGAAAATAAAGGAATTGATGATTAGTTTTGATTTCATAAAAAATCCGGTATCTGAATTTATTAAAAAATATAATGTGTCAGATTCTTTTGTGCGGAAAAAATGAAATTATGGAATATTCCTCATGCAACAAAAAAGAGAAATATTCTCATTCCTAGAAATAGATTAGGTCAATTTTGTTTATCAAATAAAGTTAATCAAACAGTAAGTACTAACACAGCTCATATAAAACCTATTAAAAGTAGAGTCAAAAATAATAAATTTCCAGAAATCCCTCCAGATATAGGTGATGAGTGGGAAACAATTAATCTAAATGAATCAGATAGAAAGAATTATAGAAATAAAAAATAATCCATTCATATGGTCAGTTGGAATGAGTTGATAAAAAGAATACAACTTAAAAAAATTGAGTCACTAGAGAAACCATTATATCAATGGGAAACTGCGGGCGTACAGATCAATCTGTCTCATGTGACAATTTTTAAGTTTATGAATAAAATCATGAGAAATTGAAAAAATAGTATAAGTTATTAGATATGGATTAACTAATCAACATGATGAAAACTTCAAACCTATAGAGTCTCTCATGCACTTCTCTACTTTTGCTTTGTACTTACGCTGTCACTGCGTCACCCGTTGTAATAATTTGATTTAATAAAGAGAAGAATGGTAAGTCAACTTTCAATCATTCGATCGATACGATGAATTTTGAATTGGAAATTCAGGGAGCTTAAAATTTTCAAACTTTTGTATACAAATTGTATCAATTTCATATTCTTTTTCTGGTGCAGTTCTAGATTTTCTCATTTTTCATTCAACTGAAGGATTTCATATAGAATTTTTCAAAAATTACATAATAGGATCTCTCAAACAAGAACGATTCAACAATTTGAAAATACTCCTCAATGTCACGATAAGTGATTATTTAGTCTTCGAAACTGCGTATGTTCATTAATCCGAATGTAGAAAACGCTCTAGCTAGAGCGCTGAAATAAGCTCAAAAAATTTCTCCTTAGAATACCATCAACTTACTCGTATATTATCATGAATCGGATAAATCATCATTTTTTATCAGATTTCATCTAAATCGTCAGTTCATCGGTATAAAAACTAATGCTAATGAATCCGTGATTTTTTTTCCAACCATGATAACTCGCTCAACAAATAAAATAATTCGTGTATTTATTTAAATTCACAAAGGCTTCCGAGTACGAATCAGAAGTCAACTTCAATTAGTCATTGTCATGTAGTCTTCCCTCATTCAATGAATGTATTTCATAATGGTAAATACTTTTCAACTTCAGTCTTATAGCTCAGAAAAACGCTCTAGTTGAAGCGCTTCTTAGATATGAAACAGAAATCATGATCGCGAATAATGTGCACGTATGATGAGAAAACAGTCCGATCGGACCACTTTCTTCCCCCAGGTGATACTAATCTGATTCCGCACACATTTTCCCATCGGAGCCATATTCACTGTAATTATACAGAAATTGTTGGAATACAGAAGTCGAGAACTAATTGGTTATCAAATAACAAGTCGAATAATAATCTTCTGTACATGTTTTTCGAAACCCTGTCTAACTATAAGCCTCACTTTGCTTGTAGGACTCCGTTCCGTACGGTCCTCGGTCTCTTGATTATTATTATACGATACAAGCGTACGACCTACTTTATTTCAACTGAAATTAAACTCAAGAATCAAGCTTAAATTTTAATCAAACGTTCTGTTTTTCAGAAAATTATATGTATCGTAATAAAAGAAAGCTAGATTTAATATAATCGCGAATTCAAGTGTTAACATTGTTAACAGATGATCCGTCATTCGAATTGATATTCAATTTTTTAAACTACGTTTGCGATCTATAAATATAATTATGGTTAAACTGCTGGACAGTCTAAATGATAATAAAAAATTACGATTTCTTTTTTGGTTCAAAAGTCTTGACATCACCTTCAACATACGTGAGTTTGCCTTTCTTATTTAATACAAAAATTGAATTCACAAGCACAGCAGCAAAAAGGTTATTGGGCGGTGTGAATAATCCTAAAGATTCGAGTAATCCGCTCATCTCTCCACATAACTTGATATTGCTAGAAAGTTCTTCAAACAATCGCGCAACGCTATCAGCAAAATGAAAAATTAAATCGTCTATCGTATTGAGATTAGAAATGAATTCTTCCCCTTCGTCCAATGGGTCAGTTTTCTTTTTTATTCTTCTTTGAAGACTGCCCAAGTTGAGAATAATTTTCGATGCCTCAGCGTCGTTCTGGTGATTCGAGATGATCCATCTCAATCTCTCTCTACGATTCACAATCCGTCGTTCCTTCTCAGCTGTTGGGCGTTGAATAGAAATAGCACCTACGGCGCATGATTGGTTGGGATGTACTTGGGCGCAAGTTTTACAAAGATCCAAGCAAACACTGTTGTACTTTCCCTCCAAACCCAGCACGGCTGCTCGAAATCGATTGGGCCATTCCATCTTGTCAATTTTTTCGTCCTTCTTGCGAATTTTTTCTTGGAGTATAGTCTAAACAAAAAAACAATGCTAATTACCGTATCGCTAAATCATCAACACACAAAATAGTTCACACGAAGATTCGCTCAGAAAGTAAGTGACGGTGATTTCGCAAAAAATATGAGCGTCGATAATTGAATTCGTCTACGAATAATCTGTGAATGGCTTTCGTATTCAACATAATATAATGAACACACTGAAATTCACCCATATTTCCTCGTGAAAGGTGTTCTGTTTTACGAAAATATGCAGGGAAGCTCAGTTTTTAAACGATTTTTAACACAATATATTTAAAATTACGTCGATTTCGCAAAAAATATTAATGCATCTATTGAGAATAAATTACCCTACTTACGTTCTCATCCTCCAAATGAGTTATGATAGACGTGGCCTCTCCCACAATAATATCACGTCCTTTATCCTTGATTGTCTCTAGAAACTGAAACATGTAAACAATTTGTAATAAAAATGTCAATTTACACGAAAGAGAAAACTAGACACACTGTGTCAAAATAGCGGACTTCCTATTATATACAAACTAGAATTGAACTTGTGAAGCTCAACTTTCAATGCACGTATCAACTTCGAAATTAATCATCTCTTCCTCTATACACATTCTAATTACTACGGAAATTTCAAGTCGATCGATCAACTCTGACTTGAGTTATGGTGTCACAAAAAAGAACTTTAAAACTTCAAAGCTCAGCTTTCCTTGCTCAAAATTTAACCTAAAAAATTAGGTCTTCTCCTGCACGATCTACACGTACCGTAAAAATTTCAAAACAATCGGTTCAGTTGAACGAGAGAAATAAAGTCGGAAAAATTGACCAATTACAAGCTTTTGAACTTTGAGCTCATTTTTCTTGAAAACGTGAGATTTTAAGAAAAATTCATGAGAAATAGAGTTTGAAATTCCTAACCATTTTTTTGACCTGCATTTTTCTCTACAATGCACCGTTTCCGAGATATTTTTGAATAACTGAATGAATTTGAGCTTCAAAAGCTCAGCTTTCTATGCACAGATCGCCTTCCAAATTCAATCAGATTTTCTCCTAAACACATTCTTATCACCATAAAAATTTCAAATCGATCGGTCGATTTTATTCATCTTGTCAGAGGGAGGTTTCAGAAAAATGAGCTTTGGAGTTTCAAAGCTCAGCTTTCTATGCACAGAGTTACACCAAAACATAATCAGTTTTTCTCTTGTAGGATGTAAACTTACTGTAAAAATTTCAAAACGATTGGTTCAGTTGAACGAGAGAAATTGAGTCAGAAATATTGACCAATCACAACCTTTCCAACTTTCTCGAAAATGGTGAGCTTTTAAGAAAAATTCATGAGAATCAAAGTTGTAGAGCTTAAAATTCCTAACCATGGTCACCGTTTTTCTCTACGATGCACCATTTTCAAGAATATTTTTGAAAACTAAATAAACTTTGAGCTTTAAAAGCTCGACTTTCACTGCACTGATCAACTTCAAAATTTGTCAGCTCTTCTCCTGTACGCGTTCTAACCACTGTAAAAATTTCAAGTCGATTGGTCAACTCTAACTTAAATTATAGGATCACAAAAATGAACTTTAAAGCTCCAAGCTCAGCTTTCTATGCACTGAATTGAACCAAAAAATGATCATTTTCTCTCCTGCACGATCTACACCTACTATAGAAATTTCGAAACGATTGGTTCAGTTAAACGAGAGAAATTGAGGTGGAAAAATTGACCAATCACAGGCCTTCCAACTTTGAGCTCAATTTTCTCGAAAACGGTGAGTCCGCTAAAAATAATACACTCACTTCATCCTTTTTTGACTTTTTTTTCGGAGGAGAACTTATCGGTGAAGTCTGATTCGATGGCGGTGTAGCATTCGGTGCCGTCAAATTCTTCTGATGTTCCTGATAAAAAGATGAAATCGTTTTAAAAAGATGAAATCATTTTAAAAAGATACTCTACTGTAATATTTCGACTATCTGAACTTCAAACGAGACGGACGAACTCTTTCGCTGTCCAAATCAACACACAATTCGTATTCGACTGATCAGATACGAACGTGTTCCTCGAATAATAACGAAAATACTCGTATTTGAAGCACATCTTTCGAAAAAACTGATCTCGTCAGTACAGGAATATGTTAATTATTTCGACTAAGTCCATCACGAAAATCGATTTTTCGATGCTTCAAAATCTCACATCATACAGTTTAATGGGAGGGAATGCTCGATTATTTTAAATAATAGCGAGAATATTCGTATTGATCGCTTAGAAAAATTTATTACATGTTATGCGAGAATTCTGATGTATGGTAGAGATTTAATTGAAAAATCAAACGTATTCTCGATTTGATCAAAACATTTTGTTTAAATGACAGAAACAATTAATGATTGATTTACGAAGTATAAATTTTTACTTACTTTTATGTGGCGTATGATAAGCTTACGGTGACCCATCGCGATCTCCAATTTCTCCAGGTCTACTTCGGTTATATCGTCTAATAATATCTTTTTCGTAATGCCTTGAGATTCAAATTTCTCCGCGTACGTAGTTATTATTTCAGCTTTGCTTAAACCAATATCAGTTTCAAAAAAACGTCTCCAGTAAGCGGTATCTAAGTACGTGAATAATATGTTACATTTCAAGTATAACAAAATGCATTCTAATAGGATGATAGCAAACTGTATCTTACCGTATTCCATCTTGTAAAACACTCGGTCCGTAGAAATTCTTATTTACTTTTTACTAACCTACTCGAAAACAAAGAGATGAAGCTCTGCAATTAATTGCATTTCGAGAATACGCAATCGAAATGAGATTTTTTATCACTTTATCAGTGTGCCCACAGCTAGTCCGAATAAACCGGAATTTTTGCGACGTTGCCAAATTTTACCTGTAAATTACCAGTAATTACCGCGTTTTTACATTTTATCAGAGCTTAAAACCGTTTGAGATTCAATTGGTTGTTGTTGTTATGGTATGTAATATTTGAAAATCAAACGGTTTTGGTTTTGGGTTTTGAAAAGGTTTTTATCAAACGTCCAAAATCGTTTCAAAAGGTTTTGAAATTTTCAAATCTCATTTTTTTAGGTTAGGGTTTTGAAAAGGTTTTGAAAAATTTTTCAATGCATCATGTTATGGTTTTGGTTGTGGTTTCTAGTTTGGTATTTTCGTGGTTATGGTGGTTAAGCGGGGTCCACACGCTTCAATCTTTTTCAATTTTACTAGAACCAGTGTGATCAAGTAGCTTGAATCAAATTTTTATCAGTTCAAAGGAATTGTTTGTTTATTTCTAAATTGTTTCTATTTTTTAATACATCAACCAATTAAAATCAACTGTACCAAAACATAGCCAAATATTTCTGACAAAATCTTTATTCCTATTGGTTAAAATGCAGTCAAGTTGAATCAAGTGACAAATAAAGTTGAAAATTTTCAACTTTACTTTCCGCTGGTCACCACTTGATTCCAAAAATTTGCAGTTGAAACAAATTGGTACACACGAGTCAAGTATGTTCAAGTTTACTTGATTCAAGCTATTTGATCATACTGGTTCCAGTAAAATTGAAGCGTGTGGACCCCGCATTATGGTTTTTGATTAAAACCGATTCAAATTTCAAACGGTTATAGTGGTTGTTATGGTTTTTTTTTCTCGATTTTAAATTTCTAATAGGAAGTACTTGAAAAATAATAATTGTTTGGTACACTTGTAGTCTCAAAGTTCAAAATTTATTAATCAAGAAAAACTTTCAAGGAAACAATACAAATTACAAAATACAAACTTATAAAAGATAAAACACAAAACTCAAAATTTCCTTTAAAATAGGAGATCAAGATGCTTAAAATAAAAACTAGAAAAAACCAAACTTGAACTGACGAAACAGGGTTTGGAAAACCGAAAATTTGTGGGTTTTCGTTTTCGTTTTTGTTTCTGTATTTGCAATTACGTTTTCGTTTTTCATGAAATTATAACGTTTTTGTTTTTCAAAAACGTTTTTCTTCGTTTTTCATTTTTTTTCATACACATATGAAAATTTGAACTTTGCTAGTTTTGTGAGTTTTTTTTTCGTTTTTCATGAAATTACAACGTTTTTTTTTCATTTTATTTTTTATAAACATATAAAAATTTTAAGTTTGCTACTTTCGTGAGTTTTTTCATGTTTTTTTTTGGGGGGGGGGGGTTATGGAGTAGACAATAGACATTCACAAATCAGTGTTGCCACTAAATTTAAAAAAAAAATTCAAAACCGATTCGCTAATCGGTTATTGGTGGTTGTTGTGGTTTCAATCAAATAAGATTGAAATGGTTGTTATGATGGTGGTATTTTCTAAATATTGAAAAAAATATTTATGGTGGTTATGGTTTCGGTTATTTTAAAGTGATTTTGTTTTGGTTATTGTTTTGGTAATGGTTTTTTAATTTTTTTTTTCAATCGGTTCTTTATGGTTCTTTTCGGTTATTTTACTCAAAATTTTTGAAACGGTTGTATTGGTTGTGATAACCGTTTGAAATTTTCAAAATTATCTGGTTGTGGTTGTTGTGGTTTTGGTGGTTTTAAGCTCTGGGCGGCTATTCCTGAAAAAATTTGCTCAGCGTTACTGGCGTAACAGGCGTAACTTTTTCTGACGGAAGCTATTCTTGAAATGGCGTAACCGGCGTAACGCGCGTTAGACAGTGATCGCTGCGTTAGTGACCTTACGCTTGTAACGCCATGATCGACTGGTGGAGAGTAACCGATCATGGCGTTACAGGCGTAACGTACATACTAAAGTTAAAAAGGTGGAAGATAAAGCCCAAAAATAGAATAAAAATTAAAAGTTTTTGAAAAATTTTGAACAAAGATAATTATTTTTTAGATTAAATTTCGAAAATGTTTCTCCTAGGAGTTGTTATTCCCTTTTTAACCATGAAATTTTTGAAAAAAAGGAGGGAAAAGGAGAAACTTGGCTTTCAAGTTGCATGTTTAAGGCAGCATTTTGCATATTTTTTGTAGTTTTCAAGAATACCATTTTTGTGAAGGGTCACAAACGCCGATTACGCTGATTACGCCGGCGTAGGTAGCGTTATTGGCGTTACCCATTTTATTATTTCAGGAATAGCCGCCCTGCATTTTATCATCTCGTGAACACCAAAATCACCCAAAATCCGTAGGGGAGATGCCGCCGAGCGATACGCGGTGGGGAGATGCCGCCGAGCGATACGCGGGGGGAGATGCCGCCGAGCGATACGCGGGGGCATCTTCCTCCGCGTATTACTTGCGATTTGATGAAAAATGAATCGATGGTTAAAAATATTATTTTCAAATTTATAAAACGTAATTTTGCGAAAAAAAAATGAAACGAGTAAAAAAAATATAATTTTACAAAAAATAGAGTTCGAAATTAATTTTTGCTGCGAAAAAAATTTCAAAAAAAATTACGTCGCCAGCGGGATTTGAACCCGAGACCTCCGGCGTAGTAATCCGCTGCTCTAACCATGCAGCTACCGGTGCTGCTTGCCGAAATGAGTTTGACAACGGTATACATGTTCCTAAAGTGCGGAAAACTACCCCCCCCCACGTGCGCGTACGCGTATAGGCGTACGTACATACGCGTGGCAACGTCGAAAAAATTCCGGTTTATAGGGCTGACAAGTCTGACGTCATATTACTACTACAAATGCAAATTATTAGTTTGTTTACTTTCTGAAAAGGGGACTCAACGAAAAAATTAACATTGAATCTTATGGGAGTCGTTTTGTTTTTCCAATTTTTTTTCAGTTTTGATGTATTAATTTCTTCATTTGTTGACAATTTTGATGAGTCAAGCTGTCAAATTGGTCAAAATTGTAAAAACAAAAAAAATTCAACACATCAAAAATGAAAAAAATTGTAAAAACAAAACGACTCCCATAAGATTCAATGTTAATTTTTTCGTCGACTCCCCTTTACAAAAAGTACACAAACTGGTACATGAACTGGTATTTGCATTAGTAGTGGTGCGATGACGTCAAGACTTGTCAGCCCTATTCGGACTAGCTAGTATAGAAGTAAACTGTAACACCTTCTTTATCTATGATGGGTAGACCGGCCGGCTCTTGACGTTGTACGCAGATTTTTTCCATTTTTGTACAAAATTCTGCGTTATACATACATGTATAAATCGCATACTACGTAGAAGTACTTTCGCTGTAGCTGTATGTGCATAATTGCTAATTGTTAATCGTGATACGAGTAGATGTACTGTTTACGATGTACTGTCTACTGCGTAGTGCGTAGTCGTTGCGAATAACGAACTGCGAAGAAAGTAAAGTATCGAATCACTTTAGTGTTATAATTACGTTGATAGGTAAAAGTAATAATAGGCAACGATTGTTTGTTATATTAGGATCGTTCATTATCTATTTTGATACACCCAGCCTGTAATTTATTGCTTCTGCCTGAAGATCGAAATACACGACCTCCACCGTCTCCACCATTTGCTTACTGATTGATGACTGCGGGCAGCAGTGCGGTGATTTTCTAGCGCAAATATCTCAGTAAGTATCCGTAAAATCGTAACTACTATTTCTAATGACGATTAGCGATGCCGCAACTACGATGAAAGTAGGTATTGCACTTGGGCTTCGTAGTTTTGAATTTTAACGCGTTTACTATTTTACAGGGTTTCGTCCGCTCATTTTTGAAAAAAACGACGATTGAGGAATCAAATACCTATCCAGTCGTATTGCGTTACAATTATTTTTGCCAGCATGTTTAATTCAAGTACGCATCCACGCGATGGAGGAACGTCTCCAATTTTACAGCTACCCAGTCCTATTATTACGAGAAGAACGAGAACTATGTCAACGTAAGTTCAGCTTCAAGTATGCTCACTAGGTAAACTAGGGTATCTACAAACCTACCTAAGTTGATTTATGTTGGTAGTAGATTGGTACCTAACTACCTATAGGTAGAAGTACTCGGCTTTCTTTTTTCATTTTAATTTAGGTACTTACTAGTACAATCACTATTTCGTTAGCATCGTTACGGCAGCTTCTTCCAAATGAATTCGTTTCGTGTTCTGCCTTTCGCGGAGTAAACAAAAAGAGTAAACAAAAATTATTAAGGATTTTGAATTTATTTAAGATCACCCAGCCCCTTCCAAAAGAAGGAGAGGACTAGAAAGCGGCGTCATTCGTCTGCGCTTGTTTGTGCCCTATCCCTCGATGCGGGCCACAAAAATAATATGAGACCGGGAGCGAGTCTCTTGAGCCTCTCCCACGAAAGAACGGGAGATTGGGGATGGTGTCAAGTGGCAATCGTTGTTTCTTTATTTATGTCCCTCTCCACGCGAGGTGGAAAAAACCTAATCAAATGCACGATAAATTCCCGAGCCATTTTTTGCTCTTTAACGTGGTTTTTCGTAAAAATTCTCGAATTTTCCTCGCTTGGACAGTGATTAGTGTGTCTTTTCTGTTTTGCGAAAATACCCGTAAATTTTGGAAGTTTCTTTAAAAAATCGTGCGATTTTTACATTTTCCTCGGCTTAAACCTCGTTTTTTGTTATGCCTATTTTATTTCTTTTATGTCCTGGCATGACCACTGCGAAAGTCGCCTACATTTTTTGCTCCATCCGAGAAAAAACCCTGTAGGTAGGTATTATCCATACACAATAGATGCAGGTACCTAGCTATGAATTCTTTGGTCGATCAAACGGTCAACTACCTAATCGTATCTATTAACGGCGGCGCGGCGTATGGAAACGCGGTATTTCAATATTTCGTAGCAATTTTGAAATTTCCGATTTGCTGTGTGAGCTACAGCGCGAAAATATTTTGTTTTAAATATCACCCATAACCTATATGTATTTATGCTTTTGTTTCGCCATGTAGTTCAGCAAAAGCCATGAGTAATCCAGAAGAAACTGGCAAAGTGAAGTACTTCTGCAGAGCTCGCGGCCACGGCTTCATCGCACCAGAGAATGGAAGCGACGACTTATTCGTTCACATTTCCGAGTTAGTATCGGTGGACGTGCTGTGCACGCCGCGTTTTAATCACGCGTATTTACGTAGGGTTTTTTGTCCTTTCTTTTAGCATCGAAGGCGAATACGTTCCCTTGCCCGGAGACGAGGTGAAATACAGATTGTGCCCTATACCGCCGAAATTTGAAAAAAACCAAGCAGTTCACGTTAAAATAGTCAACCTTACGCCTCAAGTTCACCTCAAGTGGTCGTGTCCAGATCCGGATGCATCCGCTTCACCGAGTAAATAAACGTGTTACCTACCAAGATTCGTCGAGAAAGCTGCGATAAACGTACAAATTTTATACGAAAGCCATCTTTATTTTATTTTTGTACCGTGTACATGTACAATATTATTGTTTCCTCATTATTAGCAAGTTTTTCGAACAAACGCTACTATTAGTAAGTATATCGTATGTATACCCGCAGTTGCGCTTTTATTTTTCTTCGCCCCGTCCGATAAATCACGTGTCGTCACGATGGATTTTCAAATATTTCGACGGAAATACGCTAACTCGTAGCTCGTAGCTCGTGCGCTTTTAGGTGTACCTAACTTACCTTATCCAACGCGATCACCTTTTAATTCTTCAACAACTCCGCACAGTCTCCAATGGGTACTCGTGTCTCGTATCGTCATCTCATTCGCCTGTCGCTTGTCGCCTGTCGCCTCCAATGTGTAGGCCAGTAGGCGTTTGATCCACCCTGATATACAGTGGATATAGATAATATAATTTAGGTACATCCTACATACCTATTACCTACCCATTATTTTCAAAACTACAGATAGTTTGATGGCGAAAATTCTCCTCGTTCGGCGATAAGTGGCTCTAAACGTCTAAACGTTTATTCGGATGGTTAAAACCACGCAACAGCGACCTCAAGAATATCGGATGTCGTACGGTTGTTTTTTTTTCGAGTCCATATCGAATACCTTCCCGCATGAAATGGCGCTGCGCTACGTCGCGTCGCGTCACGTGATGTCACCCATTTTGATATCGGCACGTTCGTAATAACAACACTTGTCGATCGGTTTCGATATTTTTATTCGTAAGAAGAACTCGCAGAAACTATCGTAAACTAAAAATAGGCGATACTTATTCCAGATTAACCTTGGACGCATAACCGTAAATTTGTCGAACAGCAGACAGAGACGAAATAATGAGGAGCCGATCTCTCTACCCATATTTTCTCACAAAGTCAGCAATTTTGTTGTGAATTGGCAAATTTTATAGTAAATTTACAAGTATTCTCAAGTACTTAGTCGGTAAATTTTACAATTTCGCCCTCTAGATTTTGTTCAAGTTTCGTCTCCGACAGCATGCGATCGAATATGCGCAATACATTTACATAAGCGTAAGCGATTCGCATTTTAAATAAAGATTGTGGGTAGAAGAAACATCGCGAACAAAAACAAAAGTTCACAACTTCGCTATAGGTACCTATAGTAGTACTTGAGCGAGACTAGACTCGTTTCATGTAAAAACTTGGATAATCAGTAGGCGAGGTAGTTATACGCTGATAAGTATATTATACATAATTACAAAAATACAGGCATCTTGGCGTGATATACAATATAAGCGCATCACATACCAAACATGAGTAAACTGCTAAATTTCGATAGATAGATATAGGTAGGTAATTTATTATACTCTGTAGTCTTGCCACAAGTAGCGTCTCATTAAAGATAAAACTATCGTATCCTTGAAGAAATTTTATTTTTCGCGAGTAAATAATGTCGAACGAGGAGCGACGTTCGTTGCTTCGTTTCGTAGACTTAGACTAGATTAGATATCAACGCAAAGATAGGTAGGTACGTTGACGTTCTACACTCGCAAACGCGATACCTACCTACCATATTAAGCTCGGAGTCAGAAATGATGTAGGTACATCGGAAGGTACATACATTTTGGTCAATAAAATGCAATGCCTATAGGTATACACTTAAGTAGAAAAACTCCGGTCCGTCTCCGTATCCATTCGGTACTGTATGTGTATTGTGTATTGTGTACGTACTTTAAGCGTTGTATCGCGCCATTTATTATACTCGTGTCGAGGTCGTGAAAGTTATTACGAGCATTTCCAAGCACATACGGCGACATTGCCTCCGAAAAACATGTACAATAACGATTTGCAGTCGTAAGAAATCTCGAAACCGTATCCTTCTCCTACTACCGTATGCCAAGCAGCGCCGAATTTCTTATCCATCGTTTCTTTGATCATTCTAGCGGCAGCCTTCGAGTGCATATCCGGTAACGGAACCATAAAAATAATAACCAGTTAGGCAGAACATTCTTCCGAAATATGTAGTATTTACTTGGTAAGTTGGTAATTTTACGTAGGAAACCAAGGGAGATGGAGTAAGTAAGTTGGTACACAATTTACGTCCCTCTCGATCTACCGTAATCACGCGAGTCGAATACCTAAAATATCTGAACCTATCGTGGAAAATGAAACGACAAAGAAATCAAGAACGAAAACGGAAACAAAACGCGTTTTTCAAACTATTTTTTTTTTCATCATCAACTTGAAAATGAAATTTTTGTTACTTGGGGAGATAAAGTACACTTTACACTTTATTTCCCTCTCGCTAGTCGCTCGCTAGTAGGCATCATCAAACAAGCATTTATCTCCCTCGTTAACGAAAAATATCCCATTCAACTAGGGAGATAAAGGATTTTCAACGAAACCTCAAAACTCGTCGAAAATCACTTCATCTCCTTAGTTGCATAATACCTTTACTACTAGCCGGTATTACGTAGGTAGGTATTCTTTTTTCCAGATTTTCTTCAATTTTCAAAACACTTGAACCAGAAATCGCAAAAACGTCGCCTACCCGGTGTGCAAAACGAGCAGAAAATAGCAGATATTCTCTCTGTCTGCTCACTCCTTTGAACGACCCTTTTTGACCCCCTGCTGCGCGTGCATCGCGCATCGAAAGGTCAGAAAGGGGTAGAAAAGAGCAGAGAGGAGCAGAAATGAAAATCTCGAAAAAAGGTTCTTAGTCCCAAGAGTTCGGAAATTATGGAAAACGGAAATCAAAATTTCTACATTTTTGGAAGATGGGGCCATTTTTGAGACCCTTGAGGGCATTGTACGCCCTTCAAAATATATAGGTAAGTTAATAGTTAATTGTTTCGGATTCCTTGCAAAATCTCTTAAGTAGGTATCAATATTTTTCAAAATATTTACAAAAATTTGAAAAAAAATTAGCACGCGATTTACTAGAACAGTTGGTTTTAACGCTTCCTCCTTTCCTGTTCTCGAAACGACTTCGTGAAATATTTAATTTTTCATTGTAGAGGGAGTAAAAGTCTACTTTTACTCCCTCTCGCGAATCGGTCGAGTGCTCAAACTCGACTTTTACTCCCTCTACAATGAAAAATATCGTATGCAACTCGGGAGATAAATGATTTTCGACGATTTTGAGTTATTTCCCTCGCTTCACTCGGGCAATAAACCTCAAAATTCGTCGAAAATCACTTTATCTCCCTTGTTGCATAATATACTATTTCTGTCCGCTCCCTTCAACTCCAATAAAAAAAAAGGCAAAAAATTCAAAATAATTAGAAAGCAAAAACAAAAACGGAAACTTTTTTTTTCGCATTTCCACAACAATGTAGAACGTATTCAGTACCAAACTGGAGGAAAAAATAATTCACCACTTCTCCAGACACGTATAAATCATAATGCCAATTTATAGGTAGGTACCTATTTCTTAGATACTCGTATACATGAATTAGGCAGACACGCGTAGGTAGGTACCTAGGTAGTAGGTACAAAATGCTAGTGAAGTTGGTGATGGTGGATAATTTGTAACTGCAAAAGTTGGTAGATAGTGGGCCAGATCGGTACGAAACGAATGTTACAGTATCTAAATCTAATTCACTACGAATAATTAGGAAGGTAATTAATGAAGATCGAAGCAATAAGTAAGAATCATACGTACTTCGTTATTGTTTGAGAATTTCTCACAAGCTGTGACGCACGTCTCGACAGCTTCTGCTTTCATCTCGTCGTTCATGTCTGAAACCTTGAAGAAAGAAAATTACGTGTATGCCTATGTATAGTAAAGTAGGTATATTTGATAATAGGTAATATGAGACGACATAATTTTTTACATTCCATATAGGTAATATCGTAATATGTAGTTATGGTATTCAATACCGCGGTGCGCGGTGCATGCTTAAAGGCGATATATTCGCTAGAGCCGAAATCCACTAGGTGCCTAGCCTCGGTACTTCGTACAGTAGAAACTAGGTACAAACGTCTCACTTGTTCATAGGTACGGTACCTAGGTAGGTATTAGGCGAGTAAATTATCGGTAATATACCTATCTATTACGTATTACCCATACGGACCTATCCTAGGTACGTGCATTGTACGTTTACGTCCACGTCCACGTATTAAATAGGTATTTAAATAGGTATTTAAATAGGTAGGTAGATAAGAGGAAGAGGTGGGTCTAGGTACCTATACGTATTTACGTAAATGTATATGTAGGTAATGCTAATGCTAATGTTAACGCAATTAAGGTTATAGCGGCAGACTCACTTTTATCAACGGGTAGGTGTGAACTATTTTACGATTCTCCTCTTCTCTTTTACCTTCTATAACTTCGGCCATATTCACACCTTGTCGTCTGGTGTGATGTGATTAGTCCCACGCTGCGCTGTAGTTGACGTGAATGAAGTGAACAAACAACGGTGTAAGATAAGGTATCAGGCGAATAGGCACCAATATACCATACCTAGTTTGCTCAATGCTCAATGATCAATACGATACGATAACGCTGCTCATGTATTTTTTTTCTTACGCGTACCTAGTAGACATCCACCGTCCAACTCCTTAATACAAATAAAAAAGTAGGTACCTATCCAGCGTTTATACCTGCCACCTTCTCCTACCTATAGGTACGTACGAAAATCAAATCAAAACGAATAAGAAATAAGAGTTATGACAGCCGATAGCCGAGATCCAGACAGTAGCGGGTTTAGAATAAAATGATTATCGTAATTTCATTCCAACTAACGAGACTTTATATCGAATATCGATTACTTTTTTTGCATAGATAGATACCTAGTGGTATTGGCGTCACAAGAGCAAACCGACGCTAGTTTTCATTTTCGACAGTAGCTGCGCTAATCATCGCGACTCGAGTGTTGCATTTTTCCATAATTTTCATTTATCATTATCAATGCGATAACTCTTGAAAACTGAGTATGATTTTCAATTTTACTCCATAGCGTCAGGAATTTCAATAATATTGGAATTTTGTTGTTGAAAATTCATTTTACATTTTTTTAATATAGGTAAATTTTGTCCCTTAAAGTCTACTACAGTACTTACTACTTACTACCTGTACCTGTAGCCTGTACCCATCTTACCCTTTTTAGCTAAATTACAATGAATACAGAAAAAAATCGAAATGATCTGATCTTGATCTTTTTTCCCAATGTGTTAAAATGATTTTGATCTTGATCTAGATGATATTTTATTTTTTGATCTTGATCTGATCTGAGATCATTTTGTAAATGATTTCGCCCTGCTCAGCTACCTACCTACCTACAGACAACAGAACCGGAAAGAAGCTACATACCTATTGACATTTTCCTACCAGAATGTTACGAATAGGAACCTACCTAACTAGTAAATTTAACGTGCGAAAATAACATTCGCTGTGATTCAGATTCACTCAAAATAGGTAAGTACATATAGTTCACCAAATCAAAAATTCTCTCTCAAATTTTTATCAGTGTTCGGCCTCGAATCTACCAAACATGTTTTTCGAAGATTTTTGCGGAGGGACATCGCGTCGTGTCGCGCGGCGTGCGGTGTGCCACTCTGCAAAAGTCGCCGAGGACTCGTATTCGTTGAAAAAAAAAATACTTACGTGTAGGTAGTTAGGTACCATAATTTAAATTGTTCACGCGTTTAGTTTTTTTTTCACCTTTTCGGAAATAAGTTTCTCGATATCGAATACCAAAGTAAGTAATTTACTCGCACTTTATTACACTGGAATGCTTAAATACGTAGATAACTAGGTAGGCATGATTCCGCTGTTTTCGCTACCGTAAATGGCGCACCAACGCAACGGTACCAACCTAAGAAAATACATGAACAAGTACCTACCTACAGTAGGTAGGTAGGCTTAGGTATTTGAGCATTAGGTGCGTATATTATATCCATATCCCATCCCCAACTACCAATGCAACTTGCAAGTAACATAGGTAAGCTTACTACCCACATCACATAAATGTCGCCGGTAGGTACATTTAAATAGGTAAAGATGGACAGGTTTGGTAGGTAGAGTGCGTGTTTGCGTCGACTGTCACGTCGAGTGTAGACTCGAGGGTTTCTTTTTCCTTTTCACTTCTAGCCTTTGTTTCGTTTCGTTTCGTTTCGTTTCGTTTCGTTTCTTTCTTCATTCTTCGCCTTCGCCTTCAAGCCTGTAATCGCCTTAAACTCATGTAACGGTGAAATGTGGAATCTTGTAAACTTTTGGCTATATGCAGAGATTTCACGTTGTGCAGTACTTGTTTTCTGCACGTGAAGGCGAGTACGATGAAAAATCCTTCGAAGGTATTGATAATTTTGAAGGTAACGCTTAAAATATCAAAAGTGGAATAGTAGATGACAAATTCGGCGGTCCACGTTACGCCCATGATCAGCGATAATCTGGCGTACAGTTGGAAATGCTTGGCGAAGGCGGCGCCCGCGTTATTGCTCGTATTCGTATTGCTGATGGCGTGCGCGACGGCGGATTGCGTAGAAAATATGTAGTAAACGGAGGCGGCGAAGAAAAACGTATTGGCTAGCAGGATGGTGCCGAAAACGGAAACGACGAACACATACATGGTGTGGGTCTCGCGAAACGAGCACCGTTTGTGATCGAAATCTTGAAAGTCCAAATCGAAGTCGGAAAACACCCGCGGCAATACGAAGAAGACGAGCACGGTGAGTAGGGCCGGCATCAACCAACTCCACGCCGAGTAGACGAGGAATTTGCGACGCTGCTTGGCGGCGCCGTTGGACGCGGACAGCACCAGCTCGATGGTGGACGAACGCAGCGTTTGCCAAACGTCGAACGACATGGTCAGCATCCAAAACGCCGACGCCATGATGAAGTAATAGGCGGCTATTTCGTTGACGTAGCAAGCGGTACCCTCGAGCGCGCCGCTCAGCAGCGTGCTCGTGTACTCGAGCAACAAAGCCGCGCAAAACGAAGCCAAATTCTTTCCCGGCAAATTGCGCAAATCGTCGACCAGAGCGAACGCCGTAAGATGGAAGCACAACAACATGATGGACGCCGACAGTCCGGTGTTGGTGGCCACGTTCACGTACATTTGCGCCAGTTCGGTTTGATTGCTCGTAACCACGTTGTTTCGAGGATAAGGATATAAGGAACCCGCTACCGTATCGACCGTCCGATCCCATTTATTCGCAGTTCCGCCAATCTCCGTAGCCAATCCGATACCAGTACCCACCATCTTTAAAATCTTCAATCCTCGTCTTCTCGTCTCGTAAGGGCCTGCAGACGCTGAAGGCAACCGACAGGCAGCACCGTACGCCGCGCCCAACAACACCACCGTAGATAGATAGGTAGGTAGGTAGGTAGGTAAGTAGGTAGGTAGTTCTATTTAGGTACAAATGGTCTACATTATGTACTTAACGTCGGTTTGCGATTTACGGTTTACGGTTTACGGTTTAGATTTGTATAGGGACGACGGACGAGTACGAGTAGATAATAATAATAATACCGTCAGTAATTTACATAGGTACCTATGTAGGCACATATACCTAGCTATATTGCTGTGTAGCTAAAAGGCCTAGAACAAGTCGCTAGGTACCTTCGTTTGCGGACAGGTACCGTACACAATCGCACACACCACACTACACCACACTTCACTACACTACACTGCAATACACTGTACCCATGCTACACTGCCTGGTACTCTACTAGGTAGGTAGTAGGTACATATCTAAGTAAAGCAGGACCTACGTCCAAGCACCTACTCGTAGTAGGTAGTTAACTAGCGATTGATAAATGAATGGTTTACACTGCTTACAGTTTACAGTGCGAACTGCGAACACAAGTAAGTATCACGTAAGTATTCGGATTTCAGCTTTCGATGCGCTTATTTCGCGACCGCACACTATATGTAGGTAACAAGTAACAGGTACCGTATGTACAGTACTTATGCAGTTACCAACGCGGTGAGACTAACGCATAGGTATTAGGAACCTGATATGTCCTCACTCCTCGCGGTCACTCCTCAGTATTTTCGTACTCGTGTCGTCGGCGTCGCGTCGTGTCTCGGTATCTCTGGTATACCTAAGGTAAGACCTACTACGCAGCCTCACGTAGACGGTAGACGTATGCGTCCAAAGATGCGGGGGGGGGGGAGGAATGACTTTTATATGTATTATCGTATTTCTCCTTCGACAGTTTTAAAATAGAAGTAGTCGAATTTTTATTCGGGTTTTAATCATCTTAAGCTTTGTTTTATCTATATTCTATTGGGCTATTCCATACTAAAACAGACCAAAAATGAAGTCGGGTCTTCAGATTTCACTCAATTTTTTTTTAAGAGTTCCCCTTGGTGGTCTATTTACAAAACCACGATCATTTCTTTTCTTACCCTCTAGGGAGAGGGAAGGCGGGCCTCGAAATTTTTATGCAATTGCGGGTTTTCTTTTTAGCCAAATTACCCAACTTTGAAGGCTCATATCTCAAGATGATGAAAGCTACCATTTAAAAATCTGAAAAAATTACAGTGCATGAGTAGCCTTTTTTACCTTTTTTTCAATATAATATTAGGCGATTTTTTATAAACTTTTTCTTACTCTCCTCCTCGCGAAC
Organism: Pseudococcus viburni; assembly: GCA_033439095.1. Classification (NCBI taxonomy): domain Eukaryota; kingdom Metazoa; phylum Arthropoda; class Insecta; order Hemiptera; family Pseudococcidae; genus Pseudococcus; species Pseudococcus viburni. The sequence goes on along the minus strand of JAVBJF010000475.1, from coordinate 139,789 downwards.
TATTGTTTCCCAATTTAATAATCAAGTGAATTAGCCATCTTAGGCTGCCCCTTGACAAAAAATATATCATCATCATCATCATCATCATCATCATCATCATCAACCAACAAATTTTCAAGATGGGATTTCTAGACCCATGGAGGGAAGGGGGTAGGTACAGGTATCCACAAAATATTTTGAAATATTCAATTCCGTATTGATCACCTAAGACTAAAGGAAGGGGTAAGTTGGATCACGGGGAGAGGGTCGGATCAAAAAATAAGTCGATATTCGAATTCTACGCCCTCAAATTAGTTAGAATCGACATACCACACGATATTTTCGTTTCTCAACATACTTTTTCCCAAAATTGGGAGGCTAAAAGAGCACTAAAGGGTGAAATTCAAAAACTGAGCAAATTTTCGAACTCAATAATGTCCTCAAAAACCTAACAAAAGACAGTCACACGTTATTTTTTTGAATTTGGACCCTATCAAGGAGGCTGATAGGAGAGTTCAAAGGGGTGTAATGAAAAAACTGAGTACATTTTCGAAATCAGCGCTCTCGAATTAGGTAGTAGTGATCAATGTGTTATTTTACTTTTTCGATTTTTTTGAATTTTGGTCAAAATTGTGGATCCCTGTACCCTCCAGGGGTCTGGAGATCCCACCTTGAAAATTTATTGGGTAAAAAAAGGGTAAAAAGGGCTACTCACTGTAATTTTTTCAGATTTTTAAATGGTAGCTTTCATCTTTTGTTCTTATCATGAAAGTTGAACTTTCACCACCAAAGTTCAACTTTGAGCTTCTAAAAATGTGATTACCGTTTTTGAATCTCCTATTAATTATCTTTCAGACTCTGCAAACAGTTTTCCCCCAAGTACAACCTATCAACCTATCTTGAGATATAAGCCTTCAAAGTTGGGTAATTTGGCTAAAAAGAAAACCCGCAATTGCATAAAAATTTCGAGGTCCCGCTCCCTACAGGGTTAGAAAAGGAATGACCGTGGTTTTGTGAATAGACCACGAAGGGTAACTCGTAAAAAAAAAATTGAGCGAAATCGGAAGACCCGACTTCATTTTTGGTCTGTTTTAGTATGGAATAGCCCTATTACACCTTGAATTTGAAGTTTTCTAAATTTTGATCCTCGCTTCACTCTGGCCAAATTTATCTCCCCCGTCCCCCACATTCTTATTGAAACTATAAAATTTATAATTTTTCTTGAAATTTTCCACTTTTGTTTCGTTTGGAACAGACGGTTTCTTGGGTTTTTTCAACTACGATAAAATTATGGTAATACATAAGTAGGTTAGAAAAAAATGACAAATTTGGAATTCGCATTCCGTTAAAATTTAGTTTCGTTGGTAAATTTGGGTCATTCACCTCCGTCCCCAAAAAAGTAAATTTGTTTCTTGCCTGAATAAATAGGTACCTATTTTTATAGGTGGAAAAATTGAAAATCTGAGTTGGAATTTTCACAGATCCGTCTCCGTACTGCATACATCTTGCAATGTTTGTTTAGATAAATGTTATCAATATCAACTACCTACGTGGTATGTAGCTGTTGATGTTGTGGTAATTATGTAGGTATGTACTTATACTTACCTACTTGTTTGTATAGCTTTAGCGTTTCGGGTACTTCTAATACTTACTTACTTGTTCAAACGTAGATGAGCAATACACATGATACCTAGGTACGAGGTACCTAATAAAATGTACCTTTATTTACATTACCTACCTAAGTACGTAAAACTCGTTACCATACTTCTTGTTGCCTGTTGGTTGGTTGGTATTATACTACCTATAGGTATTTATAGGTAAGTATAGGTACAGTGAAAATTGTACCTACATCGGGTTTCTTTGAATAGTTATTAAAGAACTTGGGTGAGTATTGAGCTTGAGGCTGGAGGCCGGAGGTGAGTACGTATGTCTAAATGTCTAACCGCACGTCATGTAACATGGCTGTCCGCTCAGTGAAGTGACATTCTGATATATCTAGGTACCTACATGGCGATGTACAGATGTACGTATAGACGCGGCGCGCGTAGTTAGGTAGGTAGGTATGCGTTGGCTGTTCGCTGCTGGCTTTACAATTTTACATTAGGTATGGTACACCTGAACTCAAACGCAAGCCCGCAAGTGTCGAGTTAATTTGTCGCATCGCTAATTGCGTCTACGATAGCGTTGCTAATAGGAAATTCTAGCTCGTAAATTACTCACTCACTTACTTTTAATCTTATCTCGGCTAGATAAATTATAACGCCGAATTACGGTACCCACTACCTACCAACGTACTGCATTCTGCAGCTGTAAGTAGACTAATTTAATCACCTCAGATACTGAGCACGTCTCGGTTGTTTTACTTTACCTTGACGAAGCAAAGCCTCCCCCTTCCTTCCACCCTTTCTTCCTTTCTCCCTTATACAATACCTATACCGATCATATGTAGATTGAGAATACTACCAACAAATTTTCAAGATGGGATCTCTAGACCCGGGGGGGGGGGGGAGGTACAGCGATCCACAAAATTTTTCGAAATATTCAATTCTGTATTGATCACCTAAGACTGGTGGAAGGGGTCAGTTACAGCACGAGGAGGGGGTTGCTTCGTTACCATATGGTAAATACTAAATACTGTTACTTACGAAAGAAAACAAAAACAAACAACAAACTGAACAAACAGTTAGGTACCTATTCAAAAACGTGTAAGAATTGTTGGAGAATTTAGAATGAATTAGATAACGAATAAACAGGTTCCTAAAGCTTACAGTAAGAGTGTATGGTACCCACATATAATAAAAATAAATACGTACCTATACTTAATACCAATTACAAACCTAGGTATGTACTTATTAAACAAACGTACCTACGTAACTATGCATGTACATACAATGTAGGTACAATGCGCATTGCACATAGGCTAGGTAGTAGGTACCTACATACATACATGTACATTGTACATAATTATGTACCACATTTATGTACTACATATAACCGACTGCGGATTGCTGCCGATGCCGTTGCGTTTTCCCGTTTGCCCCGATGTAGGTAGGTTATGGCTAAAACGTTTTTTATTCTTTTATTTTGAATATCGAGATACACCTATGTGCAAGTTTGCACCTTTACCGTCTTACATGCCGCGTCGGGGTCGGCGTATAAAAACGACAAAGATACAAATCAGATGGGGGAGCAATATCATGTATAAGTAAGTATTAAGTACCTAACCTACATAAAAGAATGCAGTTATTGGGCCTGAGGCCCCAAGGCGCTCAAGTCCTAAAACTGGTACCTGAAGCTCCGAACTTGGCCCCAAATCGGTAAACAAAATCCGAAATTCCACATTTTGAAACGATATCTATGTGTTGGTAGTTGAAGCGATGAAGTTGATGAAAATAATTACCGAATAAAATAGGTATACTTACTTACCTACCCAAAACGTGAAGTTATTCAGCGATTCAGCGTTAATCAATTAACGCTGAATCGCTGAATAACTTTACGAATTGTGTAAGTAAGTACCTACTCTCTCATTCCGAATGAGTGAAAAATCACTGATAAGCAGTCAGAATTGCAGCGCAGGAAAAATCAGTGAATTTCACTGATTTCTGCGATTTTTCACTGATCATTCAAAGAATTTCACAGATTTTTTAGTGAATTTCATAAATATCATCGAGTTTTCAGTAAATTTTCACTGATTTCCAGCGATTTTCTTTCACCGACTTGCTTTCAGCGATTTATTTCACTGATTCAGAAATGAGAGAGTACTTTCTTTAGCAGATAGGTAATTGTTTTCATCGATTCCACTGTTTCATCTCTAAAAAAAAATCATCTTAAAAGATAGGTACACTTGTGCTTCTTGGGGCCTCCATAAAATATCGAGAGCGTTACACATGGGCACGAATTACTGATCATCAGAATGTACATGTCTACGAGTACCTATGTACTTATTCGCGAGATTCGTATAATTTCTGCGATAGAATTTATCAACCCCTACGTATGCGCCGAGCTATCCTATACGTATGTATATGAGTGTTAATAGAATTGCATAACCAATTCGCCGTAAATACTCGCCGGAGGAGCGTAATTTCTTGTTTTTTCAAATTTTAAAATAAACAAAAATTTTATACATTTTTTGAAACATTTCCGTTGCAGGGGAGGGGGGCACAAAATATTTCGTATTCACTATTTTCGGATTTTCTGTAAAGGGAGAAGCGTATTAGAAAAAAGTAAAAATAGTGCCGATTTCAGAAAATTACAAAAAAAATAAATAAAATAAATGTTCGAAAGGAGGTGAAAAATGTTACCTGAGCCAAGCAAATGCGGAAATTCTTGCAGCAATTACGTTTAAAAATCGAAAATTTTCTTATTTTTATACTTTAAATAGGTACTTTACCTCCTAGTCCAAATTTTTTACGTCGTTTTGAAGGGAGAAATTCCCGCCTTCGACGATGACGCGATGCCGAAAGTCTAAAAATCGGTATCGTCGAAGTAATTTTTCGGCAGTGCAAATGCAGATACGTAATTTATTAGCTACATATCTAATTATAGGCATTCGGCGTCTTTTGCGGCAATACCGGCATAAAATTGATACCTACGTACCTATGTACCTAGGTACTCTTACTTACGAAGGCGCATCATACGCCCATTCACGTTGCGTTGGTCTTGGATTATGTGTTGGTAACGTATCCTGCTCGGATATTTTGCAGGTTTGGAAGCACCCGCCTCTACTAGCCACATCAGTCGCGAGTACTAAGGTATAAGTGAACCATTCATTTGCAAAACAACGTAACGCCAAGAAGTAAATTTTTCAGGAGCAACAAAAAACATTTTCAAGCAAAATCGCTTAAGGTCAATTGGGGTAATTGTAAATTTTTCGGAAAATTGAACCGATTTTGTGGTACTCTTTTTCGTTTTACTCTGTAAGTAAGAAAGCAAAGTGATTGAAATTTTTACCATGTATCAATGAATGTATGAGGAGTAATATGGCGGTTTGTTTTCATCGATTCGATTATTCATTCCGAAATTATGGACTTCGTTTACAATTGGACAAGAATATTTACATTTACCCCACAATGATGGGGTAAATGTAAATGCATACATTGTGCCCCATAAAAAACGTATCCTTCGGTTTTTTTTGCATAATTTGGAAAAAAATTATACAGATTAAATATTTAAACGCGTAGAAAAACTAACTTGTAAAAAAAAATAAAAACAAATAAAAACAAAAAAAAGAAGATATTTTGTGTTTAAATTTGTGAATCCCATTTAAATAACACGTGTTTACAATTACCCCACACCTGAAAAATTTGATGGGTATTTGTAAATGCTGCAGAAAATTAATTTCTCAGCTTCAAAAATCATAAGAATTGAATTTCATCATTTTTGAATGTCCGTAGAACTAAATTAATGCATCAAACACCAACTTTTTTACTTTTTTCTATTTTTTCTCGAATTTTGAAGATTACGTAGATTGTGTGAAAATTGAAATTTGATATCATGTTTTTTTCATCGCGAAATTTTTCATCACAGCTGTCACCAAGAACCCGAAGTTTTTTATTATAGAAAGACCAATTATTCAAAGTTTTTATTTTTGGCAACTCCAGCTCGCTAGATGCATTTAAGTATTTACAGCATGACTTGTTTACAATTACCCCATGTTTACAATTACCCCAAATGACCTTACGTTATGGTAGAAATCAATGTCAGAAATGGAAAAACGAAAGAGGACGCAAAAATACACCTTTTGGGTCAAATTTTGATTTTCAAAGTGTCAACATGATTGATTTACAGCATTACAGCCCAATAAAGTTCACGGATTTACGTCATTTTCGACCATAAAAGTTGTTCAAAATTTCACCGGAAGGGCTTCTAAAGCTGGAAAAATATTTAGAAGGATGAAATTCGATCAAAGACTCCGTAAAAAGTTGGATTTAACGCACGAAATGTACCTATTTCTAAAACTCCATCAGTCCCGAACTTGGAAAAAAATTTAAAATCCGTAAAATCCGCCTACCTACATTGAGGTAAAAAACTGAAAAATTGGTAGACACCCGATTCTCGAGTTTCGGAGCCACCAAAAATGTTTGAAACTTTTTAGTGCTGTTATGGGGGTACTAGGTATACTGTATTTTCAGAACGGCTGACTTAACAAAATGTGGTGTCATGTTCAATCGATACCATAGAGAGTGCAACATACAACATACCTATTACCTACCATCAGAATCGACTATAACATAAAAATCGTCTAAAATGGAATCTACGTTGTCTTGCAAATGACTGGTTCAAGTAAGTATCAAGTTCGCAAGTTGACATATGTTTTGATTGTTTTGGCAGTGTGGCACCGGCGCCGGCAGTAATGCCGCAATACAGTTCGGCGCGACTGAGCTGACTTTTCAAACGTCGGAGGTGATGGCGGTGACAGTCAGATGATCGCCGCCGCCGCCGCCGCCGCCGCCATCGCCGTATTGGAAAGAGTGTTTTCGAAAGGTTTCCATATGGTAGGATTTGTCGCCTTCGAAAGCGACGCTGGATAATCTATTGTTGAAAGTAAAGACAAGAAAAATGTATAAGGCGAGCGCGTCGTTGGATACGGCGAATACGATTTGTAGTAAGACGTGCCCTTTGAAGTAAATCATGCATACGCCTACGATCCATACGAATCCGGCCAATAAGCTCAGTCTCATGTAATATTGAAGTACGGTAAGAAAATGGCCATTGGCGCTAACCAAATTGTCGCCACCATCGTCACCGCCGCCGCCGCTGCCACTATTTGGATGAGCTACAAAGGCGGCGAAAGCGGATATAGCAAAAGCGGCCATCAAATTAACGTTGAATACGACGAGAAACCAAATCAGCATACGAGTGTCGATGTTGAAGCAGTTGGTCTCCAGCGGAAACATATCGACGCGCAAGTTTTTCGTCGGTTTAAAAGAGCCGCCGCCGTTGCCGCCAGCGAACTTTTCGACGTACAGAGCGGCGCCCAAAATCAAGGCCGGCTCCGTCCAACTGAATGCCGAATACCGGACGAAGGCGTAGGCGCAGTCGCGACGCGGACGACGAACGCCGCTGTCGTCGTCGTTTCGTCCAAGTCGCGACTGCCGAGCGGGTGCGGGGGTGGGGGCGGCGTCAGCGTCAGCCGCTGTATGGTACAATTGCAGTGAAATGGACAGCAGCCACGACGAGTTGGCGAGGAAGAAATAAAACGCCAGCGACGCGACAATGGCGCAAGGTGAATTCGTGTCGCGCACCATCATGCCGGCGACGTAGGCGCAATGGCTGAGTAACAGCGAAAAACAAAACGACGCCAAACTGTGGCCGGTCAACGTCCACATCTCTTCGGTTATCGAGTACACGATCAAGTGCGTACAAAGCAACAATATCGATATTCCGAAACCGATTATCGATACGACATTGGCGCTTACCGCGCTCGCGAGGTGCGAATACCAGTACGAATACGAGTACGAGTAGTCGAAATCGAATTCATGGCCGTCGTCGTCGGAGCTCGTGGAATTCATTTTCGCGCGATCGACGTTTCGATTTTGGCCTCCAAGTCTCGCGCTGCGCCGTGCCACGCCGCAATCTGCAATCGTCGAAACTGCTAAGTACATAGGTAGGTAGCTAGGTACATATATTTATGCATACATACAAATAGTTGACGAGTAGGCCTAAGTACGAGTAACTAAGGAAGGTATGTAGGTAATCTTTAGACAAGTGTATAGCCGACTAGTCGTAGGTACGTACATGTTATGAGCTAATGCGCTAGTGCGCTAGTGCGTTACTGCTTGACTTGTCGCCGTCGCGTCGTCGACGATTGATTTGGTTTTTCCACGTACTCGTAGGCACTTATTTGTACGATAATTTATAGAAGGTTACGCCGCAAACTGTGAACTGAGAACATGTCATTTCGTAGGCAGGTATTAGGTAAATAGCGTAGTTAACTATAGGTACCTACATAGTACACACACGCAATAGGTTTAGTTAGGAAGGTATTTAGTAGATACCTAAGTATATAGGTAAGTATCTACATATTATTGGTTCGATATCGATACTCGGCTGCTATAACTGCACGCAATACGCATCTTAAATACGGTAGGTAGTACATAGGTAGTAGGTGTAGATACTGGATGCGATTTTTCGCATTGATACCTAGCTAATAAGTATGTAGATGTACATACTAGGTATTTAGGTATTATACCTAATGGTAGATATGGGTATTAGATACTTGCTTACAGTTACAGGCGCGTCCGCAGGATTTTCCGATGAGATAGCAAAAGAGAAAGTGCCCCTTGATGTAAGAAAAAATTTCACCCTCTTCAACCCCCTCCCTTTCAGAGCTATGACCATTTTATTTCATTATTTTCAAGAATTTTTCATTCCGACCGAAGCGAATGAAATTTTCTGTTCTTTGGTACAAAGTTACATCTCGTAGAGGTGTATGGTATTTACAGTAATTTTTTCATCAATTTTGGTGCACTCCTTCACGAAGTTTTGGCCATTTGAAATTTGCATCTGCAGAAAAGACCTTAACAGCGAAGTTGGACTAATTTTGAAACATATCCTAAAAACGTGTTTTCCAACGTACATTCTTGTCACGTATTCAGTTTTGGCGATTTTGGTGGCATGGCGCAAGGGCCGAAAATTGCGAAAAATCGCTACAAAAATGTGCTGTTTTGACATGTTTTTCAAATTTTGAGAATTTTATGCGGAAAGAAATGGCTAAATGAAGAAACTAACGTCGGATTCGTGTTAAGCAGACTGAAATACCCTAAAAAACGCCCCTTTCGCGATCATTTTACTTTAAATATCGAAATTCAGTTTTATTGGCATGAAAAATCAGTGAAAAAAGTGAATTTCGACATTTAAAGTAAAATTATCGCGAAAAGGGTGTTTATCGGAGTATTTTTACCTGCTTAACACGAATCTGGCGTTAGTTTTTTCATTTGGTCATTTCTTTCCGAATAAAATGCTCAAAATTTGAAAACTATGCCAAAATAACAACATTTCTGTAACGGTTTTTTTTCATTTTTGGCCTTTCGTTCAAACTAACGGCATGAATCAAATAATTCTACCAAAAAAATTATTTGTCAGTAAATTTTCTAGGATAGCGGTTCTTTGCTTATATGGCGTTTTTTCACGTTTAAAAACTTCAGATACCTAGCCAAAGACCACATCAGAATGATGAAAAAATTATTACCTAGGTCTGTAATGACATATGTAGGTATTTCTGTGGAACTTGGAAATTTTTGAAAATAATCTACCTACTTGCTGTAAAATGGCCATAATTCGAAATAGGGGAGTAAGGGTCAATTTTTTCCAGATTTTTTTTATATCAAGGGACACCTTCTGAGGGGGTTAGAATAAAAATCGGAGCTAGGGCTAATTTCATCTAATTTTCAACGGAAGTGAAGGATACCTATTTTCTGTTCTTCGGCACATGACAAAAAATACAAGGGTCGAAAATTACAAAAACCCATTCAGAAATGTTATTTTTTCAAATTTTGAGCATTTTATGCGGAAAGAAATGACAAAATGAAACAACTAACGTCGGATTCGTGTTAAGCAAGTCAAAATACTCCAATAAACACCCTTTTCGCGATCATTTTACTTTAAATGTCAAAATTCACCTTTTTCACTGATTTTTCATGACAATAAAACTGAATTTCGAGGATTTAATCCCGAATACTTACTATCCTAACCTACATCCCTAATAATGCACCAATTTAAAAAAAAAAACTCCGCTACCCTTTGCGGGTGCGCCTGCGTTGCTTACCTTTTTACTTTCAGCCACGCCGACGTATTATGCATTTTCGAACCGAACCGAACCGAACCGAACAGAACAGAACAGAACGATTTTTACAAATGAAACGGCGCAAATGCGAACGCGTAAACTGCGCCTAGATACATGGGTAGTAGGTAGTTAGGTACCTATTTGCTTACCGTACGTATTATACTGATACGTTCTCGTTGTATAGCGTGTATTGTGAATTTGTCGAAGGCGTATACCCGCGTAATTTGTATTTTGCCACACATCTGGCAAATAAGCTCATTGCCATTCGTTTATCAAACAAGCGACCAGTTCGTATTTTTGATAACAATTAGATACTTACTGCATTAACAGAACAGTGCAGTGCAACAGTACAACAGTACAACAGTACAACAGTACAATAGTACATACATAGGTATACCTAAATACAATAACACTAGTACCACAAGACCACAACAGTAAGGTTAACAGTACGTGTACCTATAGGTACGTAGACGTACGCATTGTAAGACCTAACGTACGTAAGACGTAGTTTCCACTGCATAAATACAAATGTACTTGTTCGAGGGCCGCCGACGCCGCGCCGAGGCGAGGACTTGGAAAAATATATATAATTGCATCGAGTGCGTAAGTACAATTAGGTACCTACGTATTTGTTCATGTATGCGCCTAATCCACAGTTCGAGTTTCGAGCATTTTGTGTGTATAGTGTACACCTGCAGCTGCATTTACTGATTCGTACAAATTTGCTACGCTACGTCTTCGTCTATTTAGATTTATTACGTACCTAGGTAAGTATAGCTACTTACCTATGAACCTACTAGGTAGCAGGTACTTCGTTACTGGTTAGACATCGCGTTTTGTACTAGGTACTTGAAGTTTTTAACTTACCTACTGCCGTTTGCTTGAATTAGCGCACACTTGCTAATCTAGGTACACCTACATAGGTAGTTATTAGGTATAAGGTGTAGGTTCAATCGGGGGAAAAAAACATATCCTGGATTTTGAAGAAAATTGGTAAGGTAGTTGACCTAGAAAGCGAGACCATCCAAAGAAACCTTCAGCTTCCCAGCTCAAAGGGCAACGAAGCTAGAAAACCTCATTTCGCATTTTTTTCACCTGCTAAAAACCTCATTCACCCCCCCCCCCTCCCCGCACAGTTCCACTCCTTAAAGGCGCGACTTGAACTTCCACGAGTCTGTTGAAATGTTAGTTTAAGTGTAATAGGTAGGTATTTTATAATCGGTCGAGGGATTTTATAATTTTTATTAGTTTAGTTTATCGATTTAGTTTAATAAATTTAAATATAATGAATAATTCAGTACCTACCTATATGAAAAAAGTTGATTTTTTTTACATATAAATAAACATACCTACCTACCACTCTTCAAATTTGAATCAGTTTAATTTTCAAAAATTTGGTCTTTTTTAATCGGTAAAATAATTTCCATTCGTACTGTATCGAAATTACGTTTTTCATTGCTAATTTACTTACGGCACGAAAGTTCGTCTTTTCGTTGTTGAGCTACCGACACAGTTTTTAGTCGTTTTTCGTGTTTACTTTCGGTCCTAGTACGCGAAAGTATATCTTACGTGACTCGGTAAGCGAACGCGTACGTCTGTCTACCTATTATGTAAAGTACATACTTGAATTTTCGTTTTGTTTATCAGTTATATTCTTTTCTTCTTTTTAATTTTTATTTGTACCAATTAAATACGCGAACACTTTAATTTATCAAAATAAAGCGAAGTAATTTTTGTTCGAATTCTAGATACTCGTACTTAGGTTTTGTTGAGCATCCGTACTTCACTGTTTTCATTTTAAAGCATACAAAACATAATTTTTTTTTCCAAATAATAATTTTTGTATCCAGAAAAAACGTGTTTGGTAACTACTAAAAAGTATACTATTAACTGACTTCGATATAGCACGAATGAAAAATATCTCACAATGCAAGCATCGGTCGGGAGCATTTTCATGACTCACTTCCATTGCTTTTATTGTATAATATACTATTTAATTGAAAATTGGTGATTTTTCAGTCAAAAATTACTAATTTCTCAGTCAATGTAACATTTAAAGTAATATGGTCTATATTACTTTAGTCCCATTTATCAGTAAACAATCAGTAATTTTGACTAAAAAGAAATCATTAAATCTCGCCATTTTTCAATTTTTCTTCGCTCAAATCTGTAGGTAGGTAATTATATATTTTTTGCCTACTGGAAATACCCCAACACTCCAGCCCCACTGAAATAACAGGTTACTTTTTTTTTTTCATTGAATTTTAACACCCCCCCCCCCCTTTTTTCTCAAATCTGAGCCGCCCCCTTACACAAATTCTGGGTGCGCCTTTGATCGCAGCCCTGCCGACCGAATTTTGATTTACGCAATTTTCATAGAATTCAAGCTTTACATTCGAATTTCTTGATTATTTTTTACGACTGAGATTTTATGAAAATTTCGTGCCTAAATCGAAATATAGTTGACGGCGTTGCGAGAAAATTTGTTGAAAAATTTTATCAAAACTTGATCCGCAAATGAGCGGAAAAGGTTTTTTTTTCAATTTTGAGGCGTTGAAGGCAGCCGCAATTCGAATTTGGTGAAAATCAAAATCGCTTTGCAGAGGTGAAAAACGGTATTCGTTTTCGAAGTGAATGGTTCCGGGTGGCGCGGCGTGACGCGGCGCGGGTGGAGGGGAATTCAAGCGATCGCCAACGGCGGCGTTGATTCTTCGTAAATGTGGTACCGTACCTAGTACATACCTAATCTACCTATCTACACGACTGCGCGTAATGCGAACATTTTATTTACGGCAAACCGGTTAGGCAACTTTATTAACACGGTTGAATTTCGGTCGTCCGTCGGTGATGTACATAGGAATAGGAGTTGGAAAAATTCCATCGCAGAAACAAAATCGGCTCAGCGAATGCGTTTCGGCGACCAGTTACAACGCCAATACGCACAATACGTAGATAGAAGTACATAGAACAGACAATTGAGGACCGTTTTTCCAAACCGCGAATAACTTCAAAAAAGTCATTTCGAGTAAATAAAAAAAAACTGTACCACGGAGAAAGTTTTGTTTTTTGAAATCTGTCACAAAAGTAAATAGGTACGGTATACTTATTGCGGCTATCATTACGAAATATGTCCAATAAGTGGCATACCGAAATATTCATCTCTGGCGCTGCAGAAACGGAACGAAAATGAAAAAAGTTGAAGTTATCACGGTTTGGAAAAACGATTTTCACTTATTGCTCTCTCAGAGCCATTTAAACATCGGAAAAACCATATTTTTTTCTGCCTTTGTTTTAGTGCATACACTACACGAAGACATTACAACCATATTTTAAAAAATTCAACACTTCCTTATTAGGTATAGGTACTCAAAAAATTGAATTTTGTTGTAATTTTTTTCTTTTAAAAAAATATTTTAGTGGCACTCTGAGCGATACCGTACAGTCTGTCGGAAAAATTATTTGGCTCATTTTATAGAGTACCTATTCTTTCACCTTCCACGTTCCAAATGTTGAAAAAATCTCGGAAAAAGGTTGAAACCTCTTCCTGAAAATGATTTTAATGTTTGAGCTTTCACGTAGGTATCTAAAAAATTAAAAGGCTTCAAAGTTTTTTTGTACTACCTATCTTCGTTTTATGTATAAATATTGAAGTTATCACGTTTTGGAAAAACGATTTATAATAAAATTACAACACTCAAAACGGTTTTTGTCACAGCACGTGGAAGTTAAGATAGTTAGCTAAATTCTACTAACGCCGTTTGATGGCGGACCATTTCAAGTAGGTACAGTGTTTATCGGTTATAAGAACATCGGTTATAAGAACATATCGCTTTTTAGAACCAAATTTGAAAGTCCCGGCAAAACTCCATAAGACATAATGTTAATTTTTATCGCTTATAAGAACATCACTTATAAGAACATATCGCTTTTAAGAACCAGATTTTTGGTCCGTCCAGCATAAAATATCTGATATAAGAACCTAAAGGCATTAAAAACCTTTTTTTTTTTGGTGAATTTTAAACCAACACATGCCAATAAAGACTAGGATGTTACAAATGTACAAACAAAAACATATGGACAAATAAAAGAGAATAGAACGGAACCGATTGTCACGGATATTAACGTTTTTACTTTGGTCCCTAGTTGTAAATCTTGGGTGTTTAGGTAGGCGTTAATTTTACAATACAATTCTTCGAATTGATCGGCCGGCGAGCTCTGTGATCGATTTTTTTTGGAAGGTATAGAGACATTTGCCTCTTTGGTCCTTGAAAACATGCCTTGATATCTGTATCCGTTTTCTCCTCTTTGTGTACAACAGAGTATTTAATTATCAGGGGTTGAAGCCTACAAATGCTCCTCTTCATTTGACCCTTCATTTTGGGATCAATTAGCTCATTTTTTTCTCCCAAGAATTCGTTTGTTGGGATGAAACTATTTCGTAATTCATACACCCCCCCCCCCCCCCAAATAATAAAAATATCGATCAAAAAAAAAGCAATATCGGTTATAACAACATATCGGTTATAGTGACGAAATCTCTAGTTTCTAGTTCCTTCCATGGTTCTTATAACCGATAAACACTGTACCCAAATCCGTCGAAAAGTCAAAAACTCCAAAAATGAAGATATCATGGTTTGGAAAAACGGTCCTCAATTGGACATTAGTAGAGGTAGACGTGTAGAATTGTAGAATTGTAGATGGAAATAAGATACGACGCGACCGCGACCGCGACCTGTTTAGCCGCGCCAAAAATCGTTCTTCTTTTAAAATTACACGACATTTACTAAAATGAATGAGCCGCTTAATGTTTCAATACAATGATGTCGGTTAAGTAATCCTAAGTAACTAGTTAGGTAGGAATACCTACTTATATGTATACGGTAAGTAAAGTCTATGTATGGGCAAAGTCGTCTACCTACCGCTTATCCAAATCTAAGTAGGTACCTAGTTAAATTTTCTTTACATTCAAACGAAAGTACGTACCGTACCGTACCTACCTACTTAAGTATACGAATTCATAAGTATAGGTAAAGGTAAGTACCCCGAGCTAGCCAGTGCCAGTGCCAGAGCCAAAGCTAGTACATATGTACTGGTTAGTTGGTAGGTAGGTAGTAGGTACCTATCCTATATTGTATAGGTCTGAGTATTTCTACGTCGCGTTGCGTCGTAGGTAATAGATATAGGGTTTAGGTAGATAGGTGTACCTATTGTTCGCGGTTGACGCAGCGATACACGGTAAAATGTTTGTACAATAAGTAAGGTACCTAAATATGATACTACGACACTACGAGTATCTACGCAATCGCAATCACAATTTCACAAAACACGTGTGTAAATTCTATAAGGGTACCAAGGATATCTAGGATATCTACTTAATTATGTGGCGATAGGTGTACGGTGTCGGTGTAGGTACCAAAGCTTCTTAGATAAGTAAGTACATACATATACAAAAACAAATACATACATAGGTATAGGAAGCTAGATAGGTACTCGGATCATAATGGACGGAGTTGAAATGGTCGAGACGAGACGAGACGAGGACGAGACGCAACTGATGAAATCGGAGAATAGAATCAAACTTGTTGCAGGGCCGTAGCCGTGCTGGAATTGACCAGTTGCAGTTGGTCGACGGAGATTTGGCCAGCGTCGGCGGTATCGGCGGCGTCGGCGGCATCCACTTCCAAGTCGAGCGGCTCCAATTTATAAGCGATTAAAGCGAAAAAACATCCGTCCAAGGCGTGAATGAAACGAACGACCCTCCATTCGGTCTTCACCATAATCAGTATGATACGCGAGCAGTTGGTTGCGAAAGTGACGAACATCATTCGAATGTAGACGTACGAAATGGCCTCGGTAGCGCGATCCAAGCGACGCGTCGTCGTCGTTTTTCCGGCGGCGGTGGCCGCAGTCGAAGCCGCGGCCGGACGCCAAAAGATGATTACGACGAAGAAAAGCAACGTCGAAGGTACGCTCGCCAATTCGGCCACTTGTTTGGGGAAGAATATTTTGGTTTTTTCTCCGCGATATAATTGCACGTAGGCGACGGTGGCGACGGACGACAATATTACGGCCGCCCACGCCGTCCAGGACGCGAAGCGCGCCGCTTTCGGACGAAGGTGTAATCGAGCTCGCCGCCTCCACACCCTCCAACAAATGGCGTCTACGGCGGCCGCGATCAAGGCGACGAAATGCGCCAGCTGGCTGATGCTGACCAGCGTGTATCCGTACTCGCGCATGAATCGGAAATGCGAAATTTGCTGGCCCAGTCTGAACTTGTATTCGTACAGCAGAGAAAAGCCGCACATCGTCACCAGACGTCTGCTTAACGCGTCTTCCTGCAGCGCTCGCTTCAGACGTGTTTTCGAGAATGCCACCAAAATCGAGACGATTGACAACAAACTCAACACATCGTACGCGACAATTTCCACTTCGACGTCGCCGAATATTCGACGGCCTTTGCCCGATTCCGGCATTTGGTTTTACGCGTTTACTTTTTCGCGCGGTAGAAGCGCAGATACTCTTACGAATATGACTTACGAATTTCCAGCGGCTCCTCTGCACATCGGCGCGGCGCGGCGCGACGCGACGCAGCCTGCCGCTAGGTCTACGTCTACGCGCTTATGTACTCGTAGTAAGTAGGTACTAGGTAGGTAGGTGCTTGTATGTAGGTTAGGTTAGAGATAGGTACCTACACTTTAGGTATAGGTAGTCGCGAGATTCCGACAGTGATTTTCACGCGTATCGACTATCGTATAGTTCCGTTGCAATCCGCGCACTATCGCCGATCGATACGCATTTTTGGCAACGCAGACATGGTCGTCGACGAATCAGCAGATCTACGCTAGGCACTAGGTACTAGGCACTATAGGTACTTTGTGATAGTACGTCTAGCTCGGGTTGTAGCGTTCTACACTCCACGCATTCCCGTTGTACTTTGGGTACCTACCTATATACAGTATGTAGAAAAGTACTTAAATTTCTTATCTCGGTCATCATCAGTTCATCACTTATCGTTTTCGTTATCGACTGCGTATTTTCCAATGATTTTCATTTTATCTTTGATCGGTCCGCGACCGATACCGCACGCGCGCGCGCGCGCTCGCTCGTATTCTGTTCTTCTATCAACAACTCTCAACTACGTCTACATACATACATACCTACTCTCTCAATTACAAATCAGTGAAAATTATTATTGAAAATTACTGAGAAACAGTCAGAATTGCAACACAGGAGAAAAGCAGTGAAATTTGTTTTACTGAAAACAAATCAGTGAGAAAAATCACAAAAAATCAGTGACATTTATGAAATTTGCTGAAAAATCAGCGAAAATTCGCTGAAAATCAGTGAATTTTGCTGATTTTTTCCTGTGCTGCAAATCTAACTGTTTATCAATGACTTTTCACTGATTCAGAATGAGAGAATACCTATGTAACTATACCTACATTTATCAATAATCTCATCAACAACGATTCATCGAATTACCTACTTACCTAAGCGAATCTGCCTAGGTCTACAATTAAATTACCTACAGGTGCGTACGTACACTCTTATTCTGAATCGATGAAAAGTCACTGATAAATAGTCAGAATTGCAGCACAGGAAAAATCGACAAAATTTACTGATTTTCAATGAATTTTCGCTGATTTTTCAAAGATTTTCACTGATTTTTCTACAAATTTCATAAATTTCACTGACTTTTCAATGAATTTTCGCTGGTTTTCCAGTGATTTTTCTCACTGATTTGTTTTCAGTAAACAAAAAATTTTACTGAGTTTTTCCTGGGCTCCAATTCTGACTGTTTCTCAGTGATTTTCGATAATTTTCCCTGATTTATAATTAAGCGAGTAGGTATCTATCTGTCGGGGAAACAAGCAAAAATGTCTATGCCGACGTCGGCGCGGCGTCGCCCGAAGCTAAACGGCCGAAGTGCATGATTGAGATTCGAGATGCCGACGCCGGCCTACGACTGTAGCCTCGGACTCGTACGTGCGCTTACACTCGTTGGGTCGTTGGACCGCCAAACGATAATAAATGTACATTCCTTCGTAAGCGCGAAAAAAATCTAAAATGGACAAAGCGACGTGTTTACGAGTTATGAGGAACGACAAATGGAAAACGAATCGCATCGACGAAAGAAAACAAACAACGTCGGACGTGTATTTCTCGTCCGAATAGTATTTGTAGCCTTCGACTTGGACGGTATCGTTGACACGGCCGCGGCCGTTCGAATACCGATAGTAGCTTCGTAGGCCGGCGTGAATTAGAACGACGGCGACGAAATTAAGACAGCAGTGCAGTTGTACCAGAGCGAACGCGAAATCGCGCCGCGAATATTGCAAATGCAATTGGAGGGCGAAAAGTGCACGCAGCACGACGACCGGCAGCAGCCAGCCGCATATCGAGTAGACGGCGAATCTTCGTCGACTCGCCGCCTCCTCCACGAATATATCTTTTATTACGCTTTTCAACGTTAAATACAAATCGGTGGCCGTCGTCAGCAGTAAAAACGTTGCGATCACATTCATTTGCATCAGCGTTTCGTTTACCAACCGATTTTCCCACAACAAATTCGCCCATTTCAGCACGTTTATCGCCAGCAGACTCACGCACGCCGAGTTCAAATTTTTCTCGTGCACTTTGTGATATCGTTTCGAAAAATACAAACGTATCAAAAGGACCAAGCATATCGCCGAAATCATGTTACTCGACAGATAAATGATGGTGAAGAAAGACCGTATCCGTGAGCTTTCCCCACTAAATATGTAATCGTATCGTACAATGGTCGTTGCCACCGCCGCCGCCGCCGTCGTCTGCGTCTCCGTTGTTTTCGCTACAAATCCAGCTTCAACCCCAGCCCCAGCTCCAGCTCCAGCTCCAATTCCAATTCCAATTCCATTGGGATAGCCGACGTTTGTCAGTGTCACATTGCCTATGCCTGCCATTCGATTTTAATAGGCTACCGTGTCCCGGTAAACAGCTAAACACCTAAAAGGAGGCAGTACAGATAGGTATTAGGTACGTAATTTTATAAATCTAAGATGTCAATATCTAGTACCTAATG
This sequence comes from Pseudococcus viburni, assembly GCA_033439095.1. Lineage (NCBI taxonomy): Eukaryota > Metazoa > Arthropoda > Insecta > Hemiptera > Pseudococcidae > Pseudococcus > Pseudococcus viburni. The sequence continues at coordinate 120,965 of JAVBJF010000475.1, read as the reverse complement.
TTTTACGCGCAGGTGTAGGTAACCTAAGTAAATAAGTAAGTACCATAATATTAGGATGTGAAATATGTTAGGTAGGTAGCTAGGTACCTAGACCTAGGTAGGCGTACATATCTACGAGCACGTAATTCCCATCTAAGTATTTACGTAAATTAGCTGTATATTGTATATACCCCATCTTCTACCTACTACCTAAGTCGAATGTAGCTATGTAGTAGATAGGTATATCATATCACACGGGCTTACTTGGAAGTAGGTACCCACTTATACGCAGTTTGCTTCTCGTCACTTTTTCGTCGTTGTTTTGGTAGGTAGTCAAATTTGAAAGAAATAAAAAGAAAAAAAAACGTTTCTTCGTCAAAACAAGTCATACCTTATCTACCGGGTGCTCGATTAATTCTGGCTCTCCCCCCCCCCCATTACTTTTTATGTCAAAAATCGTAAGTTGGCAATACTTCTTTCAATTAAACAAATCGAATGAAGTGTAGCCAACTTACGATTTTTTACCTAAAAAGTATCGGAGGGAGCCAGAATTAATCGAGTACCCGGTACGCACGCAGGGGTGCGGCGAGAGTATATCCGTGACGAGCAATTCGTCGATTAAAAATCTTCATTTTTTAGTGGGGGGAGGGGAGAGAGGGGGGGAAGGCTTATTAAATTGTTAAAAATACAAATTCAATAATAAAAATAAATACCTACAAATATTTAAATTTTAAAGAAAAAAATAATAATGGAAATACCCATACAATAAGAACCCCTAATTAGCCCCCCCCCCCATCAGTTTTCTGTATATGCGCCACTCGAAAAAAAAACATACTTAATTTCCATGGGATAAACTATCAAAATGTGACAAATTTCCTATTCTTTTCATACTTTTAAAATGGTCTCTCTAATAATAAAAATAATAACATTTTCTCAAAAAGTAAGAAAATTTTGTTGGAAATCGGCAAATGTTCTCAAAAAATCGGTTAATGTTATGTAAATTGTCAAATTTGTTCAACGAATTCTGAACAAAAAGTGGAGAAATTTTGTTGTAAATATGTACATAAATTTATCGACTGGTCAAGAATTTTTCAAAAGAAGTCTGTAAATCTTGCGAAGTCACCTAAATTGGTGAATTTTGTTATAAATTGCTAAATTTACGATAATGTGCTGATTTACAACAAAATTTGCCGACTTTTTGTGAAAATTTTTCAAACATGTAGTCACCGGGCGTGCAAAAAGAGAAGAAAAAACAGAAAACTGGACAGAAAAGAGCAGAAATTCTCACTGTCTGCTCTTTAGGACCCCCGTTGCGCGTTTAATACCCTTTTTGACCCCTCCCCCGTTGCGCGTGCATCGCGTATCGGAAGGATAGATAGGAACAGAAAAGAGCAGAGAGGAATAAAAATAACGCATCAAAATAGCAGAAAGGAGCAGAATTTGTCTGCTCTTTCTGCACGCCGCATCGGGCAGCGAATTGAACTGCAAACTGGCACGAAAAAGCTCGAAATTTCGTAGAAAAAACTTTGGATAGGTAAGACGAAATTTTTACTCCGAAGTAATGGAATTTTTTAAAAAACAAACTATTAAAAAAAGAATTATTTTCTTTCTGAGATTTCTCAATTTTTTATCCCTTCGCCATTGCTTCACTCGGGTATATGAAGCCTAAGGTTTTTTAAAAGTGTTTGGGAGGGGGAGTGTATGGCGTGAGAAGTTCAATAATATTTGACAACGAACGAATTAAAAAACATTAGCATTAGAAAAGGCAAGTGGACTGTATTTACATTATTTACAACAAGTAACACATTAAAAACAATGTACATGACAAAAAGGTGCGAGAGAAATACATTTACGCGAACGCAATGAATAACATGACGCGAGAGGTAAAATTACAACACGAAAAAATTCGCCACAACGTAGGTAACGGCTACGAACGTCAGGGACCAGGCGGGGAGGAGGGAGATAACGCAAGCGCGTTACCAAAACAGAGCCAGTTAGAGGAAAAATCTAACTGGCGAAATAAAGGCGAAATATAGCTAAACAAACACCCGGCCCTGACCAGCTAGGGTCTGAGCAAGAAAAACGATTTAAGCGGTTGAATTAGGCATATCGGACTCCATTGGTAGGTATATCGCATGAATGGTCGGGATTGTTTTCAGCTGTCCATTGAAGGAGATTTCAACAGTTCGTACGACGTTGTTTGTATCGGGAAAACAGCGCGTAATTCGCGCTAGAGGCCATTTCGACGGCTGAGTATTCGCTTCTTTATACAATACGATCTGACCTGGTTCAAGATTAGGTCTAGCGGTTAACCACTTGGAGCGATTTCGCAACTGGTTCATATAATCGCACGACCAGACCTTCCAGAAGTCCTTTATGCGCTGACGATTCGCGCGGTACTGGACTGACAATTTGATCGTATCGTTGTTTGATGGTTCGGGTAATGCGGTTAAATTGCGACCGATTAAGAAGTGACCTGGGGTCAGCACTTCTTCACATGGTTCAGATGTTTGGCAGTATGCTAACGGTCTCGAATTGAGCAAACACTCAATCTGCGTAAGTAAGACTCGGAGCTCATTTTCGCTAAATGATTGTTCCTTGGTTACAATCGGGATAAAACGTTTCGCGCTTTTGACGGCAGATTCCCATATACCACCACGATGAGGGGTATATGGAGGATTAAAATGCCATTCAATCCGATTTTCTACCGCGTAATCAGATATTGGATTATCATGGAAATCCAGGTTAAGGAAACGATCGGCTCCGCGAAAATTGGTACCGTTATCAGAATAAATCGCTTTCGGCATTCCACGACGGGAGACAAAACATTTTAACGCATTCAGGAAGTCTTCGGTAGACAAGGACGGTACAACTTCAATATGCACGGCACGAGTAACCATACAAATGAATATTGCAGCATAGGCTTTCGCATATTTAATGACTCGATGATAATTACACTTGACATTAAACGCGCCAGTGTAATCGATTCCAACAGCTTCAAAAGGTGATTTCGGGTTAACTCGAGCGGATGGCAAATTAGCCATTTGTTGTGGTTTAGTCTGTTGAAAATAACGGCGACAATCTACGCAATTGTACAGCACGTTCTTGATGACACGGTTTACACCTCCAACAAATACAAATTTAGTTGAAAGATGCGCTGATATAAACGGACGGTTAGCGTGAAAATATCGCTCATGGATATTACGCACGAAAACGGTTACAAATTGTCCTTTCGCTGGTAGGATAATCGGACATTTGCGATTGAACGGCACATTTGCATTTTGCAATCTTGATTTCGACCGAATCAGACCATCTTCATCGATATACGGGTTCAACGTAAGCAGACGACTACGCTTACACAGCTTACAGTTTTCGCTTAATCGCTGATAATCTTCAGCGAACTCGTTTTGTTGAACAATACACAAGAGATACAATTCAGCAAAATTGATATCTTCGGATTTCACGGTTATCGGCTCCTTTGATTTGGTACGCTTACGATGTGCAAGAACTTTGGTAGTTGCATATACACGAAGTAACTTCTGGTACGATGAATAAGAATTAATCAGCTTGAGATTATCGCTTTCTGTGGTCAATAACACAACAGGTTTTGGTTTTGATAAATAGGTTAAGCTTCGATCATCCATTTCGAAATCTGGATTCAGGATTTTATCGCTATGAAGGAACTCAGGTCCATTTTTCCATAACGTTGAATTGGTTAGGGTTTCGGTTGACATACCACGTGTCGCAAGATCAGCTGGATTTTGCTTTGATGACACGTGATTCCAAAATGTAGCTGGAAAACTGGAAACAATTTTCGCTACTCGATTACGTACGAAAACTTTCCAATCCGTGGGCGGACGAGCAAGCCACGAAAGTACAATTGTAGAGTCCGAATACAGATGTACAGACTCGTCAGGTACGGTTACGATTTTACGCACACGATTAACCAGCTCAACAAGCAAGACAGCAGCTTGGAGCTCCAACTGTGGTATGGTTAACGCTTTAACGGGTGCTACGCGTGTTTTTGAACAATAAAGTTCTGATTTCGTTTGACCAGCATCGCTGGTTAGCAGATACACTACTGCGCAATAGGCCTGTTCGGAAGCATCTGCAAAACCGATTAGGCGAGTGGATTCGTTAACACAAGTATAACGTGGACAAGAATAACGCTTCAATTCGATTAAATTGTTCACAAATGAGTGAAAATCCGCAGCTACTTCATCGGTTACTGGAACATCCCAGGCTAGGCCTAGCTTCCAAACTCTCTGAAGCATGAGTTTGCCACGAATTACGACTGGTGATGCAAGACCGAGAGGATCGAATACCTTCGCAATCGTTGATAGCATCAAACGTTTGGTTATCGTATCGGTTAAGACGGTTATATCAGCTTTGAGTTGGAAAACATCAAGTGTAGGTATCCAGGACAAGCCTAACACTGACAGCGCTTCGTTTCCACCAAGAGTCTTCGATAACTTGGTCTCGATAAGTTCTGGTTCGATTGACTCGAGAATCTTCTCAGAGTTCGACTGATATTTACGCAGAATGAATCCAGCACTGGCCAATAAACTGTGAATAGCTAAGCGGATGCGTATAGCTTCTACAATCGTCTCAGCACCTGCCATGATGTCATCCATGTAGACACATAGGCGCAATATCATCGCAACGATCGGATCGTACGGTTCGATTAAATCAGCAAGGATCAGGAGGCACTTTGTAGCCAAAAATGATGCGGATGCGGTTCCGTAGGTAACTGTATTTAGCTCGTAAATGTTACCATTCCATATTATCGATTGATACCGACGATCATCTGGATGCACAAGAACGCAACGATACATCTTCGTGACATCTCCGGTTATCGCATATCGGAAGGTTCGAAATCTGAGCAATATGTCGAATAGCTCTGGTTGTAATACTGGACCAACCATCAGTATATCGTTTAACGAACGGTTTAAATACGCTTTGAACGATGCATGAAATACTACGCGTAATTTTGTTGTCGTACTGGATAATTTCATCACATGGTGATGTGGAATGAAATATCGCGATGATTTATCAGCGTCTGGCACGAGCGTCATATGCTTCAAATCAACGTATTCTTGCATAAAATCATCATACAAGTTGGCAACAGGATCAGCGGAATCCAACGATTTTAATCGATTTTCAATTCGCTTGAGGTACTTCAACGCGCTATCGTAATTACCGGTTATGACTGACGGATCTTCCTTGAACGGTAATCGCACAACGAATTGACCATCATCATTTCGCTTATAGGTTTTCTCAAAATGAGCGTTACATAGCTCGGCTTCAGTTGATTCGGTTTTAATTTGCGTAATTTCTTCGGTTTCCCAAAACATCTTCAAGCGCTCATCGACACGGTCGACGGATAGGCAGCATAACGATGAATCGGAATCAGGTTTCGATTGATTAGTAGGTTCTGGATCCAACGTCGATGTAAGTGTCCAGCCTAACTTCGTATTACGCAAGAATGTGGAGCCAATTCTCACAACATCGCCACCAACAATGCGATCATAGGCCTCTATACCGAGCAGGGCATCGATTTCGGGTATATTTACAGTTGAACTATAATACGCAGGGTCAGCGAGTTGATATTTATCTGCATTAATCGGTAATTGACCGAATTGGGCTTCGCACACGCTATACGGCAGCTTGGTAACGATGACATTGAACGATGTATCGTATACGAATGATTCGGTTCTTGATTCGATTGACAAGTTGACGACTCGATTGCAAACTTGTTCTGTATCGTTAACGCCCGAAACTTTCTGGTTAAAACGGCTTTCGAACGTTGTAAGTTTGTGACGATTGATAAACGCTTTTGTTATGAGGTTAATCTGCGAGCAACTGTCTAGTAACACACGCATTTCGCCCATTTTATTACCGGTTTTGAATTTAACGACAGCGGTTGGGAGTAAGACGATAGGCTTACGTACGGTTAACAGTGACGAATTAGGTATCAGTTCGATTGGATTCACAATACACGCAACTGAGGCTGATCTATCTTCGCTAGGCTTTGCTTCAGGATCAGATTGTGCGGATTCTTCCTCGAAATGTAACAGCGTATGATGCGGCAGCTTACATTTCTTGCAGTTCGGCGATTTTATACAACTAGCGGTATTATGATTGGATTTAAAGCAATTTCTGCAGATGGATTTTGGTTTTAGGGCTTCGTAACGTTGCCTCGGCGATTTCGCTTTAAAATCTTCGCAATCAATCAGTAAATGAGACTGCGAACAGATTAGGCACTTAGGCCTACCACTCTGGGTGTTTGTATTCGCTTTAGGCCTAGATTCAACGGTTAAGGCAGCAGCAGCTTTCGTAGATCGATTAGGTGTGCTAGGCTTTGGCGATTTATCAATTTTATCGGTTTTATTCGGTTTAATATCGGATTTACGCTTGGTAACGGAACAACGGGTTTCCAAAAACGTACGCAGGGAATTCCAGCTAGGAAATTCAGCGTTAGTGGTTAGCGATTTTTCGAATTCTTCGTAAGTTTTCTCATCCAGCTTTTCGGACACTAGGTATGAGATTATTTCGCTCCAGTCATCAATGTTTAGGTTACAAGCTTCCAAACCTTTGAGTGACTGCATTACGCTTGTGTACAATTCCTGTACTTCGGTTACGCTTTTGATTCGGTTAATGGAAAATAATTCGTCAAAATGTGTACGAATTATTGCTCTCATATTTCGATATGTGGTATTGAGCAGCTTCCACGCATTATCATATCCGGTCTCGGTGAGCGGCATATGTTCGATTAATTTATTTGCACCAAGCTTGCATGCCTTCTTGAGTAACACAAGCTTCGACGGTTTGGGAATATCAGGCTCATGGTGAACCAAGTTTTCGAAAATAGCGGCAAATTCAAAAAACTTCTCAGGATTTTTCCCATCGAATTCTGGAATCGTGATTTTCGGATATCTGACTCCATTTCCGGATGCACTGGTGGCATTAAGATTTACGGATACGTTTGGATCGCGAACTGAATCTTCATACTCTGAAATGTACAGCTTCGCTTTCAATATCGCAGGTTTCGCTACTTTATCAATGTTCTCAAGATCGGCCATGAGTACATCTTCAGCTTTCTTCTGCTCAGCTTGATTTTCGTCATCAATCAGGTCAAAAGCTTTACGATAATCGAGCTTAAACTGGTTATAGATGGTTAACAATTCGTCCAACAGGAACTGCACTTCAAGAGCATTTGCCTTACTTGCAACTTTGGATGCTGCCGCAAGTAAAGCTTGTGCACATCTTGGGATGGTTCGATTCGCGTATCTTGAGCAGCGCTCGTAGTCGAATGTATCCACCATGGTCGAAAATTAGGTTGGATTTAGCGTTAGAAATGATTCAAATGGTTGAATTCACTCAAAAACAATCAAAATTGTTTGAAAAACGGTTGTAACGATTAAATTGACCCACGAATGGTTCAAAACGGTTAAATCTGCTTGAAAACGAATAAAATCGGTTGAATAACGGTTGAAATTGATCAAGAACGGTTGAAGGTTACTTGAATCCGGTTGAAAATGGTTGAAGCAAACGAATTCGCTCAAAAAACGATTGAAACGGTTGAAAACGGTTGAAACGGTTGAAAAACGATTAAAACTCACTGTGGAGATTCGAATTTATCTGCTACTTGATCCAAAATATCCAATGGCAGGAACAAATCCAGCAATATCCATGGAAAATGTCAAAATCGGCAACAGATAGCTTGTCAAACATTGCATGAAACTTACACACTGAATGCACGAAAACGTGGCTGGCAAAAACGAATCCGGCCCAGAGGACCAAAATGTATGGCGTGAGAAGTTCAATAATATTTGACAACGAACGAATTAAAAAACATTAGCATTAGAAAAGGCAAGTGGACTGTATTTACATTATTTACAACAAGTAACACATTAAAAACAATGTACATGACAAAAAGGTGCGAGAGAAATACATTTACGCGAACGCAATGAATAACATGACGCGAGAGGTAAAATTACAACACGAAAAAATTCGCCACAACGTAGGTAACGGCTACGAACGTCAGGGACCAGGCGGGGAGGAGGGAGATAACGCAAGCGCGTTACCAAAACAGAGCCAGTTAGAGGAAAAATCTAACTGGCGAAATAAAGGCGAAATATAGCTAAACAGGGAGGGTACTCGTCATTATGACTCAGGGGGATCATGTACATGAATACATGAATTACTCGTACTTTCAATTGCAAGTTTGCAAATCAAAAAGGAAAATACTAGCCATTAGCCACAGAATATGATAATACCTACTCGTCAGCAGTTATTCATGTACTGAGGACAGACGACAGAATAAGTACATAGATAGGTAGGTACAAGGTACCTAATCCTAATCCATGTATAACGTACGAGTAGCATAGATAGGTAACTACTACCTACGAGTATTTACATATGTCAAATAAGCAACATCGAAATAGTTTGCACTTTGTAGTGAGCTAGTGACTTACCTACGTGAGCATGTGCTGAAGACCAGTTACCTATAACTTTAATTTACTAAGGTAGGTATGCACACCTATCTTACACTGAGCATACCGAATCTCGCGACACACAAACGCAGATTGTTGGCAGGGTACGGAATCTACCTGCATACGTCGGTTTCGACTTTTTGCATAGATGTTACGATTACGAATACGAATACGAATACGAATACGAATACCTACTTACGTATATGCGTGGTATGGTATGGTGGGTAAAGTACGCGTGTACTCGAGTCGAACGTACCTTTTGGGTTGATGTTGATACTTTTGATAGGTTGATACATGTAGACGCGGATATACCTAGACCTACGTAGAGTAGATAGTGTACTGTACATAGATCTAGATACTACCGATTAAACGATAACGATTACAGAACGAGATATCCGATAAGTAAGTACCTACCTACATATATGAGGTATTCGGCCTTGCACATGCCGAGTAACACTCTAAATTATACCTATACATCAGGATGGATGGAAATTTTAAAAATTCTGAATTACCTAGTGGATTTTAACCAATTTCGCAAGAATAGTTTACTTCGAATTCGAAATTCGCCTTAAAAAATTTCAGCCTTTTGGCTGAAACTGCTGAAAGTAAGGTAGTGCATAGAGATCCTGTACGTAGGATCATTTTTGAAGGGGGAAAAATGCGCAAGTTTTCTAGGATAAACCGTGATTAAAATATCGTAGAAAGAAAAAGAAGAGAAGAGGGCTAAAAAGGTACAATTTGAGTATCTAAAGGTACACAGGCTACACATCCACGAATCATTTCGGCGCGGCGGCGGCGCATGGCGGAATGTTTTAAAATTCGACACCTGCACAAACAGAATTTGTTGAACTAAGAACAACAAAATTGGTAAGCGTTTTTTTTTTTAAGGTGCTGAATCCGATTTCGAACTCGTTTTCACCCCTCCTCTGGTGATTCACCCCTGCATAGGACGATGAAAACTCAAATTTTTAAAAAATGTTCAAATCGAAATATTTGAGAAAGCAACGCCCAAATAAAAAAGGCGAATTCGGGAAACTGAATTCGCCTTTTTTATGCTCAAAGAATGAGTAGAAATCTTTTTTCGCCTCGATTTCACCGACTAGAAATCATCTTCACGAAATTTTCCGGCTAAAAAACTTGCGGGGTTGCTCGTACCCCTTGCAACTGCGCCTGATGTCTCGATATTCGGTACGGTACCTATTTATTTTTGTTTTTTTAATGATTGGTATTTGATACATTTGCGCGCACCCAGGTATGTAATTCGTAGATATTTATACAAAATACATACCTAGGTACGAATGTATACTTACGTTAGACTTACCTACTTATACTCGCGGTCGCGGATAACCATAATCTTGCGCAAATTACAAAAATAAATAAAAGCATATACCTAGATGTAAATGTATTGTGAAATAGGTAAATCAAAAGAACACAAGTCTCTTACGATATAGGTAGGTACCTATTTAATACTTAGTTCTTTTTTTAAACCATCAGCAGAAAAAAACCACCAGGTGGGTAAGTACTTTTAATGTTAACGGTATATCAATTTTTTACCTACGCGACAAAAGATTGATTTTACGAATTTTTTGAAACATCTTTAGTTCTACCCACCCACCTATCCATCCACACGGACGATTAGATATATTTATCAAAATCGAGCGAAGCGGCAACGAAAATTGTTGATTTTTCAACATTTCAGTCGTCGACGTCGCGTCGCTCTTAGCACTGGAGTAATTTTTCATAAAATCGGCAGACAGACAATTTCAATTTTTGAATGCATTCGCCAAGCGCCGGGGGCGCCGGCGCGGCCGCGTCGGTGATTGTTTATTCATTTGTGCAAAAGAATAAGTATAGTTCAAACCCGGATTGTTTTGTAAAAATTTACACTTACTTACACCAGGTTTTTTACCGAAAAATAAAGTGTGGGCCTAAAATAACGTGAATATTAAACATTTCAGTGTTTTAGACCACTCTTTGGAGTAGGTAATTTTCGACATTATTTTACGTTACCTATTTTACACTATTTAGTTAGGTACCTATTTAACATTATTTTATCACAAGTACGCGATTATTTTAGGTACCTACGTCATTTTACGTACGTAAGTATGAAGTAAAATAGATAGATAGTTATTTTACACGTACTTAGAAGAATAACCCTTGTTCAAACCCTACTTCTTGGCTTTCGTTAGCGTTACCTATGTTAGTAAAATTGCGTTCCTACATAATCGGTTTGCCGTGAATTTACCAATTAAATACTATCATTTTCGACGACCCAGACACACACTAGAGAACCTCATAAAGTGTCCCACGAGGGTTTTAAAGAGAAGTGGTCCCAGCGGTAGTCCTTGGCTCCAGTACCATACCACCAAAATTTTAGCTGCCAGTTTTCAGTTTAGCTCCGGCCACAATGAGAATTCAAAATTTTGATTTTTTTGCCATGTAGGTACCTACATATTTTAATTGGGCGAAATATTTTTTTCATAAAACCATAAACTTTTATGATCAATAGGTAGAACACGTTGAGAGTATCGATCAAAAAATGTCATGTATACTTATTGCAGTTATTGCATGACTCGAACATGGAAAGGACAAGTCTTTATCAAAGATGTCATTTTTTGTGATTTTTCTACAATAAATGAAAAAAATTGAAATGAAATTCATCACTGTATGGTAGTTAGGGGTAGTAGAATACCATCACCAAAATGGAAGGTGGCGTTTTGAACACAACTCCAAAAGTTCACATCTATGTGATCAAAGTTTCATTTTTTGCCACGTACCTATTTTAAATGGACAAAAAAATTTCCATAAAACCATAAACTGTTCCCATGGATAGAAAATGTGAAGAGAACCAAAAAATGTTATACACGCATATTGCCTAATTTGAACATGGAAGGGGCTATTCTTGGTCAAAGATCTCATTTTCAGTAATTTTTCCGATTTAAGTTTAAAAATATGAACAGAGCCCCTTCAACATTGAATATAATAAACAAAAGCGTGTCTTTTCTTTTTCCACTCGTGTGTTGTGTAGAAATGGTAAATTTCATTCCAATTTTCACCATTTATTTTGGAAAAATCACTAAAAATGAGATCTTTGATAAAGACTTGCCCCTTCCATGTTCGAGTTATGCAATATGTGTAAATAACATTTTTTGCTCCTCTCAACGTATTCTATCCACTGCTCATGATAGTTTATCGTTTTATGAGAAAAAAAAAATGTTTAGCTCATTTAAAATACGTGGCAAAAATCAAAATTTTGAACTCTCATTGTGGGAGCTAAACTTGAAAGTTACAACTGGCAGCTAAAATTTTGGTGGTGTGGTACTTGAGTCAAGGGCTACCACTGAGACCACTTTTCAGTATAATCCCCGGGGGACACTTCATGAGGTCCCCTAGCCAGACCCAGTTTTAGTAGGTACCTTTCAACCACCACCCATCCTAAAGGGAAGTCGTGCAACTGCGCGACCTCTTGGCTTTCCGCAACGCCAACGCAACGCCACAGATTCGAATCTATGCGACGCGACGCGACGCGACGCCTCCTCGCATCGAGCTCGAACAATTCGATTCAAACGATTTGCCATCTCTTTTCGACAGCCGGATTGAATTTGAAATACCACCACAGGTTCTTCAACTTCGAACGCCCGCATTTTTAAAAGCGGCTTTTTAGTTTTTTTAAACAACCGCGAAAGGAAATAAGCGCAAAGGTTAGTATTACCTGTCTATCTAACGTTTAAGAACGAAGAAAAGTGGAGTACCTAGGGAAAAGGTCGCCATTCCCAGAGCTTACCTAGGTACCTGCCTACAGCTCGTACGTGTTTTAAAACTATTTCAAATTAGGTATTCATTTACGTATTCGCATCGGCGCTGGCGGCGGCGTGACTATTTTCATTTTTTAAATGACATATTACAAAATGGCCGTCGTCCTCGTCGTTGCTGTTGTTGTTGTTGTTGTAGTTGCTGATGCTGCTGTTGTTGTTGTTGTTGTTGCTGCTGCTGCTGCTGATGTTGTTGTTGTTGATGTTATTGCGGTGGTGGTGGTTGCGATTATCGTTATTGGCGGCATTTTGCAGCGCGTGGTTGTTAGTTATTGCATATACTTGCAGTTGCGAAGTGCCGTGCAGTCTGGAACTGGAAGCGGTGGTGGTGGCGGCGGCGGGCGGTGGTGATTTTTTGTTGTTAAAGGTCAGGCAATAATAAATGAATACGCCGTCGTAAGCCATCAGACAGTCTAAGAATAATAGCGAATCTACCTGTTTTCCGGTAGCGTAGAAAATGACGGCGAATGCGAATTTGATGGAGGACGTGACGAAGGTGATGATGAGCGTTCTTCCGAAAATTGTGAAATTTCGGTGCCCGGTGCCGAGATTAACGGTGGCCGGTTTGATGTTGTACAGCGAGACGAAAAACATGAAAAATATCACGGTGTACGCTATCAGATGGAAGTCGACCAAAATTAGCAGAAAATCGTCGTACAAATAGGCCAACGCGTAGGCGACGCTTTGAGCCAGTATCCAACTGCAAAACGTGTAGACGGAAAAAAATCTGCAGTCGCGCGTTCCGTCGTCCATCTGCATCGGCGCCGGCGCCACCATGTTTCGCGCTCCGCGGCGCAAATTCACGCACGTATCCATCGACATTACAAACAACAGAACCGTGGTGGTTATCTCGCAGCACGATATTATGACGAGGAAATTTGGTATTTTGATACACATGTCGACGATTGACAACGAATACAACGCCGACAAATTCACGCACAACGAGAGCAGATTCTTCTTTTGCAACGTGTAAACGCCTTTCGTCCAAAAATAATAATACACCCAGATCAGATAGCCGAACGACACCAGGTATCCGATATTTTGAAATACGGTGATTACCTTTTCGAGAATGCACGTCTGCACGTTCACTTCGGCCGATGCGGATGCGGATGCGGATGAGATTGGTGAAGTTATATTTGTGCCATTCTGCGAGTCCATCGTCCATCAACCATCCAACAGGTAACCAGCAAGCGAGCGGCTAAACAATTAGGGACGGATACCTATTTGGACTTACGAGTGCTTAGGCGCGGGTACCTACTCGTTTTATTTTTCAAATCGGCCGTATGCGGAACTGGTTCGATGTTGTCGATTGGTATTTCGTGATTTCGTGGTTTACCGGTGGGTACTGGATAGGTATACTGGACTGGAACTGCTGCAACTGGACAATAGTACCGACTCACTGACCACCGTGTACATAGGTAGCTAATTAGCCCTTCACCTACAAAATTTTACGAATATCGCGTAAATAGAAATTCAACACCGTACTCGGATGTACGTATGTACGTATGTACTTTGTTGCGCGTGCGTTACACGTTTGAACTAGTAGATAGTTGAGCAAAGTACTAATCGAATTTCATCTCGAATCTTTCGCATAGATAAAAAAGTACATAGCCATAAGTACGAGTAGGTATGTATAAATACCTACAGTAAATATCTACTGGCGCGAGTATTCGCAATCGACGCAGTGCAGGCCCAGACCCAAACTTCGCACATGGTTTGTGCGACGCCGTGCCCGGCTCGCGGCCACACCGTACCGTATTGTAAGCGAGGCAAGCATGCCTGCGCTGCTTCCCGTATAATTGTAAATGTAGACCGGCTCATTCTATCACACTACTACCCAGTACTGACAGGATTTTCACTCTTCCAAGTTCCGATTTTAATGGGGGGGGGGGGGAGATAAAAAATATTGTAGACTTTGATCACTCCAACATTTACAAAACATGGTATCAATTTGGATTTTTCATTTTTTTATTTTTAGGCAAAATTTAAGTTTCGGGTTGGGGGGGGGGGGAGATAAGAGGACCAGATTTATAAATTGTCAAGGTAATTTTCAAACTCAGCAGCTAAAAACTCTAACAAACGATTTGCTACACAAAATATTCACTTTTTAAAAATTTCGCCTAACATGGGTGGGGGGGGGGAGGTTTGAAATACGAGCATGATTGTAGCCTTTCACAACCGACAAAAAAATATCGTTATCGGTTATCGGTTAACTGATATCTGTTATCTGTTATCAGCTATCGGCTATAGTTGATTGTAGAAATTTAATCTTTACGTTTGCGTTAAATGGTTTACATATTTACATATAGCATAGCTACATAGTACCTACATACGCACACACAGACACACTATTATGTGGTATGTAGATGTACTGACGATGCGTGAGTCGTACTGTGTACTGAGTAATTGACAGCGTCGATAAGTACTCACGAGTTGGGTACTGTACCTAGTGTAGGTATACAACACATAAGTACATCACAATCATAACATACATACAGGGTGACTCAAAACTTCCGGAACGCAAAAATTGCTTCGTAAAAAAAAATTAAAAGGCCCAACGAATAATGAAAACCAATTTACGACATAACTGAAGCTCCATTCCCTTAAAAAAAAAATGAATTCATCCCTCACTAGTGATGGTCAAATGAGGGCAGTGGCGTAAATACGGGGGGGGGACAACCCCCCCCCCCCAGAAGCCCTTCAAAAATGAATTTTTTATTCGAAAGTGTTTGTGATCTTAAAACCATATTTTTTCGATAGCAATAACGTATATTCTACAAAAAAATTTTGCCCTCGCTTCGCTCGGGCTGAGTTTGCTACTTTCCTAACTTCATTAAAAATCGAAATCACCTCAATTTATCTACTTTTGAAACATTTTCTCACAACAATTTTTGAATTCAACGTAAGAAAACTTTTCATGTCAGTTTTTCACAACCCTCTCCCTTTTGCTATTCTTTGTTATGTAATAAAAACTGATAATTGAACGTTGAAAAATGTACCTGTGGCGTCGGAAAATGGAGTTAGAGGAGTACGTTGTACTCCCGAAATCGCGACCAGGGTACAAAATATCAAATGTACTTCCTCCTCCCAAATTACATCACGTAGGCACGTAGGGATTTTCAAAGCATTAAAACGCGAATAAATGTCTTTTTTTGGACATTAAAAACCAAATTTTTTCAAAGCTTGGCCCTCGCTTCGCTCGGGCATGATCAGAATCACAATTATGTCATCTATTTAAGACGACGTGCGAAAAAAGGCTCCCTTTTACCCCCCCCCCCCCAATCCTTCTGGTATTCCAAATCTCCATACCCAATTTTTACCCTCCCAAAAAAAGCTCCCGACGCCACTATATCTCAGACCCCCCCCCCCAAAAGGGACGTCCAGTTACGCTACTGAATGAGGGTAAAATCATTTTGAGAGAATGTTCTCGAGAATATTCGCGCGTTTTCTGATACAAGGCTGCCAGGCTGGTATAGGTACAGTGTACAATAATACTTCTAGCCTTTATGGTAGGTATCTGAGAAAATCATGAAAAAAACTCGAGAAATTGAAAATAACATTTTATTGATGAATCATGGGGACGCAGAAGTGGAATGGACACTGGGCCATGAGATCCTTCAAAACACAGATAATTCAGTTTCAGTACTTCAGTATCCGAAAAAAATAGAAATAGAGCAAACATATAATCCAGTGCTTTTTAGTCAGTCATGGTGTAGTGGTATAGAATACAATTTATTAAGGAAATTTCATAATTGATTAATGAGTGAAGCAATGGAGTGCGCTGATGAATATTTAATTCACATCTGATGCGATACCTAACAGTAATTATCGTGCCAATACGAGTATTTTGAAATGTCATGCTATTTAAAATTTTTGGCTTTGAGAGAATATTCTCCAGAGCATCGAGAATATTCCCGCATTTGCTCAAATATTCTCAAGAATCCCTCACTGATTACGAATCATTAAAAATTTTAAAAATTGAATTCATTTGATAGAATTTTGGATAAGACTAAAGGATCAAAAATCATTGCGTGCAGATTTTGCCTGGTCAAAAATTTGAAGGGGCTAAACTTTTCAAAAAAAATCAAGTTCTCGTGAAATTGGCAACACTGTCTTCTCCACTCAACATAGCCACTCAACATTTTCCGGCTATCACACATACAGTGCAATAACACGACATCTCAAAAAATGGAAGTGCGATATTCTAAGTACAGCGCAGCGTTGACGTTGTCCCTTATCATGCCTACGTAGGCAATCTAGGCAACCCTTCGTTCAGCTCAACGCAAGACAATGTGGAGCGATTCCTCTTTAAATTACGAAAAAAACGTTGCGTTCCGGAACTTTTGGATCACCCATTTGGATGTACAATTGTACACTCGTTAGATGTAGGTAGGTACCATCTGTATGTACCCGAGTACGCGGATACGCGGCTGCGATACTGGAGCGAGTCTTCTCTTTTACATAGGTACATAGGTCTAGGTATGTATGTTCGATTCGATTTCAACTTTGATCGCGACCGCGACCGCGACCGCACTTTATCTCGATGCGTGAATGCTTTCTTCGTTGAGATAACTATACGCTCAGATACTTACGTAGGTATTTTCCTCTTCTCCTCTGTTCTGTTGACACTTTTATTTTTAAAAAAAATGTCTCTTAATGAGCATACTTACCCGTACGTAAGTCCCCGCGCAAGTAACCTGATGGAGGAATATAAATAGGTACAAAGTACAAACTGCGATGAACAATTTTAATCGTAACAATTTTTTTAAAAGATCACAACATGTACCTACCTACTTACATACTTAAATATTTATCTATTGCTAGTTCCAATCTCTTCAAAAATGTTGTTTTTTTTTCATTCTCCTCTTTTTTTTCTTTTTCTTTTTCTTTCATCTTTCTTACCTCTATAAATGTAAGTAAGTAGGTAGATAGTCTTAAAATGTACTTAGATACCTATCTAGCTACTTATTGGCATTATGACGCTGAAAGTTGTCTCTGGGTACTTTTCTGTACCTTGTTTACACCTATACACATTATGCGTAGGCATAACTTACTTACAATCACATGTAACGCAGGTAATTAAACTTACCACGAGGTAGCATTAATTAAGTAAGGAGGTATGCCTTTTTGGATATAGGACGGCCGATAGACACGTGTCGCGGCGCCGTTGATACTAATTTCCAAATTTATAATTTTCGTAATTTTTCAAACACCTTCAAAACCAGTAGGTATACATTTGTACCTACCTACCTACATCAACTACCGGGTGCCCGATTAATTCCGGCACCCCCCCCCCCCCCCCGGGAACTTTTTGTGTTAAAAATCGTAAAAATGCTAGACTTGGTGATAAATAAAATATATATTAATAACGCAAATCGAATGAAGTAAATTTTACTTCAAACGTATGGTACCTATGAAATGTGAAATATTTACGTTTGTTTTTACTTTTTAAACGTAAACTTATAATTATTTAATTGATTATAATTGATTTACCGAGTCGAGTTGTTAATGGCACTGCAGCTGTTTTCAGAACTGCCAACTTACGATTTTTAACATGAAATGTTCCGGTGTTCCCGGGGGGGGGGGGATACCAGAATTGATAGAACACCCGGTACAATAACGAGACACCAGCTAGTACGCATCTGTTCTGAAAACAACTGCAGTGCCATTAACAACTCGACTCGGTGAATCAGTAACAATCAATTGAATAATTATAATTTCACATTTAAAAAGTAAAAACAAACGTAAATATTTCACATTTCGTACGTTTGAAGTAAAATTTACTTCGGTCGATTTGTTTTATCAATATTTATCACCAAGTCTAGCATTTTACGTATTACTAACTTACGATTTTTAACACAAAAAATTCGGAGGGGGAGGGGGGTTCCAGAATTAATCGAGCATCCGGTAGTTTTTCAACTGCATAGGTAGGTAGGTAGGAAGGTAGGTATCCGTATCTACTCGTAGGTAATTCGATTTGAAGGCGGTCGAAAAGCGAAGTTTCGGCCAGCCTGCGTGCAGCACGCGTAGGCACGAAATTCGAATTAGATAGGACGTGCGATGCTGTGCGTTGTAATTTTGTATGTTTATACCGATTACCTACGTAGATAGTAGCTACCATACGTAGCCTACGTAGTACGGCATCGGCAGTCCTACACCTAAATTGTAGGATATATGTACATACTTACATACCTATTAATGGGTACCTATAAATTATTTCACGTACGAGTATTATGTAGGTACTTAGGTAGGTTGTAGATTTTAAAAAATGCGCTAAATACTTAGTAAACAATGGTAACTGTCGATAGAAAATTGTAAGCGTATAAATAGGTAATAGCCTAAACTACGTAGGTATAGGTATAGGTATAGGTATAGGTACGACGCGACAAGTAGGTGCAATACCTATTAATTTCAGGTACGAGTGCATGGGTAAGTAGAAGTACTAACGTAGGTAAGTATTGGTCATTGGGTTTTGGGCACACACTACACAGTACACAGATATAGGTACTTAGACACTGAATCATCCCTTCCTCCCGCTCGCTCATATTTTCTCAAAAAGTCGACAGGTCGGCATATATTTTCTCTCTGTAAAAATATATACAGGGTGGTTCAGTTAAGGTGTGAAATATTAAAACCGCGTATTATACGCATCATTTGGAGTAAAAAATGTTACATGCACGATGGGTCATAAACGCTTCATTACCGAGTTATTCGCCTTTAAAGGGGGCCTAGATTTTACCCAAAATTAGCTAATTTCGCTCTTGTAGTGAAAATTTTTACGAGGTATGTAGTGGAAAAGGTGAAAGGAGGTCTATAATAAAGGCATGCCAATTTTTTTTTTTTTTTGCTTCATAAGTAAGTGTTTTATTAAAGCAAAAAATGTGTTTCGTTCTGTACTTATCAGAAAAATTATTGAAAACGAACAAGAAATCATTTTTAATTTCTCACGATTCCTCATTATTATAAAAAAATTAATAAAAAAAAGGAGGGTATCTCAGCATAATATTTTATGTGGCAATGCTGTAAGCAACTTCCGCGTAAGTAACCTCGACGCTCATCTCGTTAAACGCAACATTTTAGGGCGTCGCGATGCGCAACGATGCCGCAATTTCCATTTCTTTACTCGGCGATATCTCAGAAAGAAAGCGTTTTGGGCCCGTGTTGAATATGACATTTTTTGTTCGTATTGATGAACAGATAGATTACCTACGAGGTTTCAATATTTCACACCTTAACTGGACCATCCTGTAGGTATACTTATATGAACAATTGTACATTGTACCTAGACCCACTTATATATATTTTTTCTCTCTCTTTTTTTAAAAAATTAGGTACCTACTTAATATTGATCGATAAATTTTTCATTTTCAACCGCTGAGATTTTCGCCCAAGTTGCGTCCCTGTATTTATGTAGGTATACCATATGTAGACATACCTACTACATTCTACATAGGTATTAGGTACATACGTATGTACTTCATACGAAAACGAAACGAACGCAATTACACAACCTATACATATACATTACGTATATGCAAAAATAGTATGTACTTAAGAAATACTCTTACATATATACGTAAGTAGGTATAGTACAAATTTATATGTACTCATTGTATAAAAAACAAAACAAAACAAAGCAAACTTACCTATAGGTAACTTATGTGTAGATTTGGATAGGTAGGTACTCGATTATTTACAGCACAGCACGCAAATGCATATCTACCCGTATGCATATCGTCCCATTAATGCTGAAACATACTAAAACATTCCAAGTGCCAAACTTATTATTTTGCAGGAGAGCTAAAAAACGTAAAAAAATTTGCATTGCACTTATGGACTTGACAGATTTTAAAATCCTCTAAATTGAGGTTTAAATAATTTTTTTTTTATTTTAAGTTGATCCATCTCGATTCCCTGAATCCGAAACACTAAAAACATCAATTTTGAAAAAAATGGCACTTAGAAAGTGTTAGCATTAATGGGACAATATGCATACGGATATACGGATACAAATAATATACAAATACAGTACAGAGTATACTTTATGGTCAGGAGACAGGGGCAGCCGTCCGTAGGTAGTAGGCGAAGGTACGGGGTGACTTTGACTACATACATACTTACATATAAAGGAAGGTGGGGCAGGATGCACCAACCTAGGCCAAATGTTCTGCCAAATCTATTCAAATTGGCCAAATTGTCTGGTTCTTGCAACAAATCGAAGTTCAAATATTTGCCTTTCATTTCGCTGAAAAAATTCCATTTTGATGCATACCTCAACCCTACCGAATTTTTAAGATTTTTTCACTTTTTTTACATCCTGCCCCATGGGTGGGGTAAGATGCGAATGGTAAAGATATAATGAGAAATCACAAATTTTTGGTCTAATTTACTCAATGCTTTAATTGATTTTCCGATTTTTTAAGAAACCTTTTGATATTTTTGATATTTTATCTGAAAATTGAAGCAAAAATATCACAAGAATATGGATTGAAGCATGTGTGGTATCATAAGCAACTTTTTCGAAAAATTCGTATTTAAAAACAATGTTTATAGGTAGGTATCCTCCCCTATTTTAAATTTGCATCTTGCTCCACCTGCACTACGTTTCTTTAGCACACTGTACTGGGACGAAAGTATAGGGGAAAGTGCCAACTGCCAACCAAATACATCAATCGATGGGAAATTGAATGTAGATTACAAAAAAAAAATCATCTTTTTTTCAAAACTTGAAAACATGATAAGGTTGAGTATTTCGCGAAAATCAAATTTCAAGAATTTTACGAAAATCACGTAAAATCACATTACTGATAATAACTCCTAGGCAAGCAATCCTTCAGGTCTGTAATTTATTTCTGTTTTGTGTCGAAGTAATACCCATCCACCAATCACGTAGAAAAAATTTTTCACCCACATCACAGACGGCAATAACTCGATTTGCATCCTGCCCCACCTTCCTTTATGCATCGCATACTTATTCATACTGTAGAGTGTAGGTAGTAGGTACTAGGTAGCCTAGGTACACAATTACACATACCTATGACCGCATATCTACTCGTATACTTATACTATAGGTACGCGAAAAATACTCCTTAAGGTAGGTATACAATAGGTACCTACTACTCGTATGTCTATACCTAGGTATACATAACGGTACAGTACGGTACAGTACGGTACGGTACGGTACGGTATGACGGTTTGAAATTCGTGGAATATATGCTACAGGCATTGTTGTCAATCTAGTCAATGATTCCACTGTCTTGGCAATGAAGTTTTCAATGGCTAAGCATTTTAGTCAATGTTGGTTTTTTTTTCTGTAACATTGGCTAGACAATGACAACGATGACTAGTCCATGACGACGTCATGACGTCATAGACTTTAGGCAATTATTACTACCTCCTACAAAGGTTTAGGTACCTAGATCTACAAATACAGTAGGTATACTCGTATAGTGTGGCTAGATAGCGTAGGTCGATGCGACGCGACGCGACGTTTCCAAGTTTCTACGCGATCAACGGTGACGGTAGCACGAGGTTGGTAAGACTACAGCCACAGGTCACAAGCTACCGGCTACGGGCTGCGGGCTGCGGGCTGCGGGCTAGAGACTAGAGGTTACTCGAATCAATAATAAGTGTTGGAAGTGGGTTTTTCGGAAGCGTTGGAATCGGCGGCCGACGACGACGAAGAGCGTACACGATGGGATTTGACGTCGTCCGCTTCGCTGGGGTTCATCGACCAGCTGAACGCGGCCGGCAAGTTGAGCACGCTGTCGCGTTTCAAATTCTTCAACGCGCGCAGTACCTTGCTGCGACAGGTGAAGGCGACGAACACGAACAAGCCCAGCGACGCGTTGGATAGAATGAAGACGACCCAGAGGATTTGGCTGTCGGCGAACGCGGCCAGCAGGCCCGATATCCACGTCATGCCCATCAGCACGGCGAGACGCGCGTACAGCCGAAAGTCGCGCTTGGTGGCCGGACTGGCCGAGTACCTGGTCATCGAATGGCTCGAGTATATCATGTAGGCGGAGCTGAGGAAGAAGCCGGCGTTGCAGACCAGCACCACGAACACGGGCACGCCGAAGAAGACGAGCGTGGACGGACCGCGACCGAACCAGCAGGTGCCGCGGGCGCCGAAGTGTGGCCGAAACGAGTCGGCCACCAGGCCGGCCGGGCACAGGTCCACCAGCACCGCGGTCAGCGCCAGCTTGGCCGGCAGCATCCAGCTGCACAACGAGTACACCAAGAATTTGCGCCACTGTTTGCCGGAGCTGACGCGTAACTCTTTGGTGGCGATGCGCAGCGTGCGCCAAACGTCGAACGACATCACCAGCATCCACGTGAACGCCGCCATAAACAGGTAGTACGTGCAGACGGCGTTCGCCGCGCACCATTTTCCGTCCAGCGCGTCGCCCAGCGCGAAGCTGCAGTACGCCAGCAGCAGCGCCACGCAAAACGAGGCCAGATTCTTGCCGGACAGGTTGCGCAGCTCTTTGACCACGGAGAACACGATCAGATGAACGCACAGACACACCACCGAAACGCCCATACCGAACAACGTCAGCACGCTGTAGTACGGCCGATACGTATTGACGTTATCGCGTTGCCCCTGCCCCTGCCCCTGCTCCTGTCGCCGCCTATCAATTTCAGCCGCAGCCGCCTCTTCGTAATATTCTCGGCAAATTTCCAACGTCGTCGTCGTCGTCGCCGCCGCATTCGTTTCGTAGTTGCGACTCCGTTGTCGTTGCTGCTGCTGCTGGCGATTTGCGTACACGTATTTGTCGGGCTCGAAATTGGTAGCGTATTTGCCGGACGCGGAAATGTTGTCAGCGTCGGCGGCGCCGGTTTTCTGGTCCAAGAATATCACCTCGGAGCAGTTGAGTAGCGTTTCGCGCAACGTTCGGTCGCGATCGTTGCCGTCCCCGACGCCGCCGTTCCATTCTTTGGACGACTCGTCCGCCGCCGTCGCCGCCGCAACGTTTCGGCATCGGCGAAAGAATCGATCGTACACGCGTCGGCCGTCGCCGCTACAGTTGACCGTTTCGCCGCCGATCGCAGAGCCGCCTTTGAAATCGAACAGCATGGTAAACGAACCAATCCTAGTGTCTATCTCGGCCAACCTGTCGGCGGCCGAACCTACGCAGCTGACCGACTGAACCGGCACGCTGTTGCATATGGCGCAGTGTATGTTGCGAAACGATTCGGTGGACGGGGACGGGGACGCGGACGCGGACGTGGAATTTCTGTGCACCATCAGCGTGTACGATTCGCATCGTTGCCTGATTTCGTCTTTGCCCCACGTGGCCGGACACGTTTTCACCATCGGCCGGCAGCGTCTGGGAAGCTGCTTGACCGACGTCTCTATCTGCGGTATCAAATTGCATTTGTAATCCGCAGTCGGGGTCGTGGTCGTGGTCGCAGCCGCGCGGTCGTTGTCGGCGGCGACGCGCCCTCGCACTCGCCAGTAATACAGTTTGCTGTCGAAACTGAGATTCTTCTCGACGTAATCGCGATCGTACGTGTCCGGCATCTTTTCGCCGTCGACGATGCTTCTACACTCCAGGTTGAGGTTCCAGTAGACGAACCGACGGCTGTCACGATTGCAGATGGCGCAGAAAACGTTACCGTACGTGGCGTTCGTCTCGGAACTGGTGACCGGCGTCATCAGCAGCGGATCGTCGACGCTGTGCGCCGCCGATTTTTCGCATTTTCGTCGCACGTCGGCGTCGCGCCACAGTGGCGGGCAGTCCACCTTCGTGTACACGTATTCGTTGTTTTGCATCGCCGCCGTACATTTGAACGACGAAGCGGCTCTGCGTTGCTGGGCCGCGTTGAAGTACGGCGAATTCAGACAGCAATCGCCGTATTTGTCGCACTTTTCGTCACACATGCAGTTTCTGGTTCGCAAGTCATCCGTGCCATTCGCTTTTTCGTCACACCATCCGGTCGGGCCGCATAAATTTCTGTAAAAATTAACACACACACATAATCAGATCCGCTACGCTACGTCAAGTTTAGGATACCTACGTATCTACGTATCTACGTATCTAGTATCTATCAAGTACCTACACGAGCTTACTTCTGTAGGTAGGTAGGTAGTCTATACGCATAACTTACTAGTTACCAGACCACCTAGGTACTGTCTTTTGCGTTGCATTGCGTTGAGTTGCGTCGCGTCCCGTCGCGTCCCATCGCGTCGTATCGCATCGACCGCGACCTCCATTCACCACGGTACAGTGCAACGGCGCGGCGTTAGTAGATTTGCGCAAATGAGGTAGACGGATTACGGATTACGTAGAACATAATCTGTCTGTCTACCTATATAATGTATTTACTATTTAGCTAGGTGCTTGCATATATGTAGGATATAGGTCTAGGTTAGGCACAGTGCGGTGCGGTGCGGTGCGGTACCGTACCGTAGCGTAGCTAGCTAGTACTTACTGTAGCTACAAAACTACTCAGCGGTTGGCAACGTTAGCTTACTACCTGCTTACATAGGTAGGTAAATACATATCTACGTACGCGCATTTTCATACGTGCATCCGTAATATCGCATAAGTATACGGTAGCGGTACCTATCTGGTATCTGGTACATATGTACGAGTACCTACCGACTTGAGTAGGCCTACGTAGAGGTAGGGAAAACACTTGTACTATGGGACTGAAAAATTGTTTTTGGCTCTGGAGCCCAACCCTCTTGAGTTTGGGGAACGAAATTTGGCCCACATATACCATGGTACCTTACCAAAAAAAAAACAAGCCTGAAAATACCTCCCCCCCCCCCCTCATGCCACCATTTTGATTTTACAAAATACTTATTTTGTCCCATGGTACACAACATGGCGTATACCATGGGAAATTGGGAGTAGTACCGTGGGGCTTTTGCAGCCTCAAATTTTAAAACACCTATCTTGCTGCGTAACGGTGCAACGAGTGGCTGGATCGGAGTCTGGCGACCACGAATCTACCCCCGGCCGAAATCCAATAGCAATCTGACGATAAAAAATTCTCGTGTCGAAGTCGCCCATTTGACTTTAAAAATTTTTATTATCAGATGACCATTGGATTTCGATCGGAGTTTGAATAGATTCGAGATCCCCGGATCCGAATCCGAATCCGGCGCCGCAACGCATTTTCAACCCGGTTGGTCGTCCGTTGGACCGTTATTGTAATTTGTTCTGCATTCTTTAAATTTTCTCGGCAAACAACAAACGAACGCGTCGCGTCGTCTGACTGAAAATCTGACGCCGGATTCGTGTCCGGTGACCTTTAATCGGCCCCTGGCCGAAATCCAACTGCGATCGGAAGATAAAATATTTTGGTGTTGAAAGGAAGACTGCGACGCGGAAATTATTTTTTAGATTGCCCTCGGTTTTCGGTCAGGGGTGGATTCGAGGTTCTCGGAACTCGGAAGCGAATCTGGCGTCAGATTACGGATCCGGCCGCTCTTTGCACCGTTACTCACCGAGTTATTTCAAAATTTGAGGCCGCGAGTATAGAATTTGTAAGTATAACTAAAGACAACAACATTGATAAATAGTGGCTTTTTAAGTCACTGAATCCGATTTTCACCTCGTTTTCATCCTCTTCTGATGACCCATCGTCTGTAACGGGGTGATGGGGGGGGGGACGAGGCGATGAAAATTCAAAATTTTGAAAAACGTCGTGTTGTAAGTCAAAATACATAGGTATGACGTATGTACTACCTAGCACCCTACTCTACCTACACGCGATAATGGTAGTTGTAGTTGGTAGCTAGCTAATACTTTGTCGGGATGCTTTACGTACACGTACACGTAGGTTGCAGTCGAATTCCAGGTACCTATCAGTACTCGACTACTTTGTTACGTAGGTATCGTACTGCATCGCAAGCGCAATCTACGCCACGCAATTTCATTGTTATCAATGCATGTTATTAAGCCAGTACCTACTCGGTAGGTGGCTAGGTGCTAGTCACAGTTACATACATGTACCTATCTACTTACCGTAGGTAGGTACTTGCAGTTACATACGTACGCGTTCGCGAAAAGAGACTTACTTTATACGTACATACCTAGATCTACCTATACTTATTGAGATGATCCTTATTTTCAAGTTTGAGCAATTTTGCGTCCCCCCCCCTCAAAGTTGTTCCTTTTTATGAGAAAATAATTCTCTATTTGAAAAAAAAATTTAAGATCAACACGTACCTGTAAGCCCTTCAATATCCCTCATTGTTCAAAATATGAAAAAGTACCAATTTTTAACAAAAATTTTGACTCGGCGAAAAATGATTTATTGGCCTTTTTCGCTGAAAATAGTCCAAGACCATTCTCTGAGCAATGTATAACAACCCCCCCTTGTTGTTTTCCCCCCTACGGTGGATCAAGACCTCCAAGATGTGGTTTTTGTTTCTCCCTTCTCAGATCGTAATTTTGGGGTAAAATTAGTTTAGTAGCTGTTTGATCTACCGCAATACCTACAAAACGCCTTTTTAAAAAAATTCTTAGCGTCAAGGGGCCGGACCTATGATCATTTAATGTTAACCATCTTCAGGAGACTTATAGAAATATCGCAGTTATAATTAATGCAAAGGATCAGATGTACCGATTTTGTGATTTTATAGGATAAATAATTTTTTTTAGCGTCACATCACATTGCGAATTTCTCATTTCTATCCCTCCCTAAACAACCCCTACCCATACTCCGTAGAGTGGTCCTCATTTATACTTGGTGAAAAAAAAATTTCGAAATTTTTATGGGACCCCCGTAGATTGGTGCCATTCCATGAGAAAATCATCCAGAAAAAATTTCAGCCCGATTGGTTCACCCTTCCCCTCGCACCATGACCATCTTTGACCAGGTTAGACTTACCGAGCGAGCATATATAACTTTCCACCTCGGTACGCCGCGCGCCGTGCAATTCAACGTGTCCCCTCGCGTTAACACCTCTCTTGTGTTTCAGTAGTAAAAGGACGAATAATTTGAATTAATGTTTTCTAATGACAATTGGAATTGGAAAACATTAATTCAAATTATTCGTCCTTTCACTACTGAAACACTAGACAGGTGTTAGTGCGAGGGGACACGTTGAATTGCACCGCGTACCGTGGTGGAAAGTTATATGCTCGCTCGGTAAGTCTAACCTGGTCAAAGATGGTCATGGTGCGAGGGGAGGGGTGAACCAATCGGGCTGAAATTTTTTGTGAATAATTTTCTCATGGAATGGTACCAATCTACGGGGGTCCCATAAAAATTTCGAAAAAATGTTTTCACCAAGTATAAATGAGGACCACCCTAATACTCCCACCCCCTTATAAGTGTGTACCGGCCTACTGTGGGGAAATTAATTTTTTATGACAGAAAATCCTAACTTGGCTTGATCAACACTGATGATGAATAAAAATTTTCAAGATCATTGCCGAGTCCATATCTGCCGTACAGACGTGGGGTAATAATCTAATTTTTATAAATGAAACAATTTTTACATTATGGGTGTCGGTCGATTCCATATAAATTGAGGTTCCTGATTTGAGGACCAAAAATTTCTGGGAATTATTTTCTCAAGAAAAGGAACAACCTTGAAGGGGGTACGAGAAAAATTCAAAAAAAAATTTCACGAAGTATAAATAAGGTTCACCCTAATACCTATAATGTAGATACATACGATTAACTTGTCGCTTATCGCTTATAGCTTGTTGCTAAGTGCTAAACCTACCCATTAGGATCCTCCAAATCTTGATGGCTGATTTCAAGCGCTCGGCAAGTCCACGCCGTTAAGCAGCATACGCACAGTACAACGTCCAAGACTAGTCGCATTTTTGATCATCTGAACAAAAAACAAAGATGAAAAATAAACGTTAAAACTGTGTAAGTAGTAAGTAGAAGTACCAAGTACCACGTTAGGTGCCTACTTTTCTGTAATCTACATAGTTTTAAGTATACGAGTAGGTAGACGCCAGAAATAGAAGCACACGCTAGTGCCTGTCTAGTGCCTAAGTACGGATACGCAGTTGCAGAATACGCGATATGTATGTAGTACCTTACTACCTAACTATACGTAATAAGTGCATATTACCTATAGTTAGGTACCTATATATATTTGATGAACGTGTACATCGCGCCACCCCGCGCCCCGCCACGTCATATAGTCTAGTCATACAGAGACAGCGCCGCGTACGGTACCAAACCCAAACCTTCAATTAACGAAACAGGTTCGACATGATCGCGGCGCGACGCGGCGCGGCACGGTATTAAAAATCAAAAAATTTGCGGAAAAACGTAACCGGAAATAAAATTTGAAAGCGCGTTACCGTCGCGTCGACAAGACGGCCGCGGCCTAAGGTGAGTTTCGACTTACGAGTTGACCCGTACCAACGGCAACATACCTCTAGTACCTACCTGACTAGGTACCTCTAGCTAGCAGTACCTCTGTCTATGTACCCGTGTATCTAGCTATCTACCCACCCGCCAACCGGCGACGTATCTCGCATCATCGTCATCATTCTGTGATCTTTATTTCTCTGCGATAAACTCTACCTGCTCGGATGTAATTTCTAAGTAATATAATTATTAGGTGCTCGTATGTACGTACTACGTACGTGTTGTACGCAGCTAGATACGGTACTTATTAAGTGGTATTAGGTAAGTACCAAATACCTCTACTACATACCACCACCACCATCATCAACCCCCCCCCCCACATACTTATTGCGTAGCAGCTGTAGGTGTATATGTGTACGCGTATATTATGTAGTAGATAGGTACTCGTGTTTTACGGTACCTAGATAGGTACCTACCTACGTAGTAGTGGCTACCTACCTAAAGAGTCGTCTACCTACGTGTGGGTATAAACTGACTGATCGCGAAATAAGGGTTGCAAATTACCAGAGCTGAGCATGATCTAGATCATTTGATCTTAAGATCAACGATTATTGTCTCAAAATGATCTTGATCTTGATCAAGATCATAATTTATTTTTTGATCTTGATCTCTAGATCTTTTTTTTTAAACAAAAATATCATTTTCTAATTTTGGCATTCCTTCGTAATTCTGGGTAATTTTGTCCGTAATCTTGGTAAGTACCTAGGTACTTATTTCTATTTTTTGAAAATATTTACAGTTGGAAATTTTGAATGGGGAGTAAATTTGGACTTGGATCCTCGAAATCCCGCATCTGCTTTAAAATGATTTAGGAGTTTGTTGATTTTTAACGTTAACGAAAGAAGAACTGGAGCGATAAACATAACACAGGTCGACATGGAACATGCTGTTTGAAATTTAATGGGTGATTTTTATCGGTAGTATTTTTCGCGCTGAGATCACGAGAAAAATAGTGAAAAAATTCCATCACCCAAAGATTTTTTTAAATTTGATTTTTTTGTTCAACAGTTTTTCTCCTTTTTTGATAACTTTCAACACTTCAAGTCAATTTTATGAAAGAAGAAGAGGTTCTACGAAAAAAATGAATGGAACATAAATTGTAGAGTGTAAAATTTCCTTTCAGTAAAGTCCGATTAGTTTTTTCTTAGACGACTTCCTTTTCGAGATATTCTAGTTCAAAGTTCAACTTATTTTTTTGAATTGAAAATATCTTCAAAACTAACTAAGCCTCATAAGAAAAAACTAATTGGACTTTTACAGAAAGGAAATGTTACACTCTACGTCTACGTACAATTTATGCTCCATTAATTTTTTCTTAGGACCCTTTTTTTCGTCAGAAAATCGATTTTTTGTAATAAATCGCATTTTTAACATTTTTCATTTGTAATAACAATGAGAATATCAAAGGCCGACAAATCAACAATTTTTTTTCTAAGAAATTGATTCTGATTAGTGATTCTGACCTACTGTTTAGTGCAGAGTTCGAATATGATTTCAGTTTTACTCCATCGCGTCAGTATTTTTAATTGTTTAAAATTCGTTTTACATTTTTTTAATGTAAATTTCAACTCTTAAAGTCTACTAGAGTACTACCTGTACCCTGTACCTGTAGGCTGTATCATTATATTCGTACTTCTAAATAGTAATAATAAAATACCTAGGTACTCATTGTCATTGCAAAAATATGAATTTGTTCATGAAAGTTGAATAAACAAAAACAAAATCACATTTTTAGCTAAATTATAATAAATAGGTACCTACAGAAAAAAATGAAAATGATCGGATCTTGATCTTTTTATCTTAAGATCAAAGATCATTGTGTCAAAATGATCTTGATCATATTTTATTTTTTGATCTTGATCTGATGTTAGATCATTTTGTAAATGATCTTGCCCAGCTCTGGTATCTACCCACTATTTGTACACCTATAGCCCACCAAGACTTTGTCAGTTTTACTAGGTGAGCACCTACTTTATAGTATACACAGCTGGCGGCTAGCCGGCTACCGGTCAATTGCGTACTGGCTGTTAAAGGGTGGTCGAGTGAAACCGAAGGATTAGAAGATGAGCTTGAGTCTCCGATAGCTGATAGCTGATACCTGGTGCATGTAATTATTCGCACGAATGTAGATACGCTAGGAACGCGATAACTGCGATGCGATGCGACGCGACGTGACGCGACGCAACGTAAACTAACTGTAAGCCTACTGGCACTAGCTGTAGGTAGGTATGTATTTTCACATGATTAAGTAATCCGAACAATGATGTGAATTCATTAGCCGGAGATTCATCTCGAGACTCGAAATTTATTACAGGTTTCAACTTTCTCCTCGGCACCTTGGCTACTATGATTAGAGTTTTTACACTCAAATATTGTAGATACCATATCGGTACCTGCCTACCTAGAGTACCCATACCTGCGCTAGGTACCTACCTAGTTTTTTACTTTATACTTTTTTCTCTTCACTCTGTTCATCGATAAATTAAATTTCGTTGGTCCGTACGTCCACCTTCACACCGGTAAATAATGTACAAAAAGATTAAGGTACCTACCTTTAGATTTGATCGATTAAAGGAAAATTTTTCGAAATTTGTAACTTTCAGTCCAAATTCATATTTTTTAGCAGAAAATTTTTCTGGAAAGAAATTTTGGAATGCGCCCACAGCGCAAGCATTGAGGCAAAAAGCTGAATGTTTGTAGGTACAGAGATACCCTATTTTCGACATCCGAAATCGATTAGAAGCGGTTTCGAGACGTTTCGGCGGCTCCAGAATATTTTTGAATTTTCCTGCACTGCGCTGGAGAAAAACACATAGGTAGGTAGGTTTTAACAGTCCATATTGACTTCAGCACCTATAATCGCGAATTACTCATATTGGTGACCTATTTGTAACTTTTAATCTTATTTTTTGACTGAAAATTTTTCGCGGAAAAAATATGGATTCGGACTGAAAAGTACAAATTTTGGAAAATTATGCTTTAATCGATCAAATAGGTCACTAATATGGGTACCGTAATTCGCGATTATAGGTGCTGAAGTTCGTATGGACCATTTTTATGGTCTTTTCTCCAGCAGTGGAAAAGTTCGAAAATTCCTGGTGGCTCAAAAACGTCTCGAAACCGCTTCCAATCGATTCGGGAGGTCAAAAATAAGGTTATAGGTATACCCAATTTCAGTCGTTTTCGTTGATTACGTAGATCAAATTTTAATGTTTCGCAGAGCGATGAGATATAATAATTGTGAAATTTCAAAAATTCACCAACATAATTTTGAAAATGGGGTTCTTTCATCGTGTACTTTCAATTTATTTTTGTTTCGGCTCACAATTTTCTTTTGAATTCCGGAAGAGGCGGGTGTAGGGGTCAAAATTTTTTCGATAGTTTTAATTCTAAAAGTAACGTCATTTTGGTTCACTTTTTATCGATTCTGAGTCAAGGGCTATTTTTGATCTTTATCATGAAACGCTCTTTAGGTACCTACGTCGCGTAGCACACATTCATTATTCTTGGTGTATCTATACCGACCTAATAATTCAGTACGTATGTAGTAATGCTACAAAACATTTCTAAAAAAAAATAACTAATCGTTGAATTGTTTACTGACACTTGAAGTCAATTTTCTGAGCAAAGGAAGGGTTGTGCGGAAAAAAGGAATGAAGCATAAATTGTAGAGCGTAAAATTTTCTTCTTGCAAAGTGCAAGAGATATTTCAGTCGAAAGTTCAAAGTTCAACTTTCAAACGCGACTTGATTTTTTAAACGCGTTATTCTCGTAAAGCTCCACAATAAATTTCACCTAATTTTGAAGCGATAACGAGAGCGACACGACGGATTTGGAAAAAGCACTACATCTTAATCTTAAAATTTGCCACTTGCAATTTTCAACCTTTTTGTAATTATCAGAGAGGTGAAGGAAGTACATGTATACCTACCTAAACTCAAATCACACTTTTTCAAGGATGACCAAGGTACCAGGCAGGTGGCGAACCCCAACTCCACCTTCCTATGATGGTGAGACACTCAAATTTCATTTAAAGTAAACCGGAGTCTTACTCATTGCCAATTATGTCGTCAAATTTCAAGTTATATGTAGGTAGCGCGCGGTGGTACTAGTCAAGCTATGTATCGAAGACGAGGTAGCAGAAGTACATAAAAGTAATAGGTATTCGCAATGGCATTGTACCGGCGAATTATTCGAACGTCAAATTTATTCAACAATGGTTATTCGCTTGCACCTACTACCTAGTACCTAGTACCTAGTACCTAGTACCTAGCTAACGTAAGTACAAATACATATTTGGTAATCCGCTTGGACGGAAGGATAGCTGATAGCGCACCGCGCACTATCGTTGAACTAGTCCTACTCGTAGTTCGGCTTTCGTGCCAGCGGGCATCATTTTATCAACTACATATTTATTACAAATTAAGGTAGGTACGTTGCTTACTTGCTTATAGGTATCTGCGTGTTAATGAGTTTTTATAACATCCGAATTCCGAATCGGACATTTATTACCTACGGAGGCAAATATTTGTAAGTACATTATACGAGTAGGTAGCTAGGTACCCCACTACCCCTACATAAGTATACGAACATGTTCATAAGCAGATAGCCAGGTACCCAACTGCTGATAGGTACTCAA
Source organism: Pseudococcus viburni (assembly GCA_033439095.1). Lineage (NCBI taxonomy): Eukaryota > Metazoa > Arthropoda > Insecta > Hemiptera > Pseudococcidae > Pseudococcus > Pseudococcus viburni. The sequence goes on along the minus strand of JAVBJF010000475.1, from coordinate 87,681 downwards.
TTACTCAAGCCTACGTATTTGTTTAGTTTTTGTATGTAGTTGTACCACGGCGCGGCGCGCGCGGTCGTATCATCACCTGATTTACGTCAGTAATTATAATTACTATAGGTAGGTACACGTACCCAGCGAAAAATATCACCAAGTCGCTCGCGTTCAGCTAGAATTCCGCTGCTTCGATGTACTACGCAAGTTGAACCTTGGGGTGTAGTAGGTATAGGTAGCTAGCTAGCTATTAGCTAGGTACTACGTAAATGGAAGCAGCAGAACTCTAGCGATCTTAATAGTACAAAATAAGGCTTCCGCGCGCGCTATTCCTGTTAAAATTGATTTTATGATTGAGTCTTGTTCTGGACACTAAAACAAAGAAATTAAGCCCGTATGCCCTTTTTTCCCTCTCCCCTTTTCCGCAGGATCCACCCACAACATTTCAAACGCGTGTATCGCCTTACCTATAGATCGTAATGAAAAAATTTTCAAACAGACGTTGTTCCTCAGCACTTAATGTATATTTTCATTTCTCATCAAAATCCATTTTGGAGCAACTCCTGCCCTCCAAATTTGGAAATAACACATGTTTTGAGAAAACTTCAAAATCACGGTTTCTTCATTTTAAACAAAAAGTTTCGGGGATACGGAAAAATTTGTAACCACAAAAAGTATTTAGATTTAAATTTCCTTTTCAAAGAGTCTTATCACGACCATTTTCACCAAGTTTTCCCGACAGAGTGGATCTCTCCCCCTCCATCTTATCTCAAAAGTTGGATTCATGAAAACAAATTTGAACGCGATTTCTGTTCTTCGATATCTAATACACGATTTCATTTATTATTGGAATTCATTTTGGAGCAAATATTGTACATGGATTCAACATTTTGCGATGCCGTGGAAAGGGAAGAGGTCCACTCTGTCTGGAAAAGTTGGTGAAAACGGTCGTGATAAGGCTCTTTGGCAAGGAAATTAAATTCTGAATACTTTCCAATACCGTAGGTGTTAGGTACACATACGCGCATGTAGGTAAGTAATAAGTAGGTACCTATGCGTAAGTAAGTATATCGTTACATTTTAAGTGTTTTACTCGCAATCGAGGATATTTTTATTATATAACGCTCTGATAATTCGTAATAAACGACGCGACGAGACGCGACGCAGAGTTATGCAAAATATGCTCGTCCTAGTGGTGACCTAATAAACGCAAACGCAAACGCAAATGCAAACGTAAATATAAACATATGTAAACGTAAAGAAATGATACGAATAAAAGTGCGTCGCGTCGCGTCGCGTCGATCTGGATATGTTTACGTTCAAGTGAATCCGCGATGTGAGGCGCGATGAGGCGATGGTGCGAAGTGAAGCAAAGTGTAGTGAGGTGAAGTGAAGTGCAGTGAAGTGCAGTGAAGCGAATTGAAGTACGAGCCGTGTAGAAGGCGTCCGTTAGTAGCACTCCGAATTTTCGCCAAATTAGGGCATTTGCGTAAATGCGCCTGCGCCAGCGCTATATTCAAGTTGCGTTTTGCGTTGAATTTTTTAAAAGGTTCCGCTCTACCTCAAAGTAAACTGTCTTATCAATTTCTACCAAAATTTGAGGTGTACCTACTCTCTCATTTATAAATCAGTGATAATTACCGAAAATCACTGAGAAACAGTCAGAATTGCAGCACAAGAGAAAATCAGTGAAAAAATTTTCAATAAAAACAAATCAGTGAGAAAAAGCATTGGAAAATCACTGAAAATTCACTGAAAAGTCGGTAAAATTTATGAAATTAGCAGAAAGATCGGTGAAAATCGTTGAAAAATCGGTAAAAATTCGCTAAAAATCAGTGAATTTCGCTGATTTTTTCCTGTGCTGCAATCTGACTGTTTATCAGTGATTTTTCACTGATTCAGAATGAGAGAGTATGGGTTTTTTCGACCCTCTTCAAAGGATCCGCAGACCCACACAATACCTACATACTTGAAAATGTCGTTAGATACCTGCGTGCGTGGACTTTATGTTTTTGGAAAATCCGTAGGTGAAGTTGTAATAATAGCTAAAGCTACTTAGTAGTTACCGGCAGCGCAGCGCAGCGTAGCGTAGCGTGGCGCGCGTGGGCGCAATCCGTATCTAATGGTACGTCTACCCATGGCCAGATAGACGAGCGCGAGTATCGAATAGCAAACAGCGACCATAGAAAATTAAAAATCAATTCGCAAAGCGGTAAGCTAGCCTAATTAATCATTATTAATCATTATTAATCGGATAGAATTGCGTGCTCGTGTACTACGATACAAGTATGTGGTATGTGTAAGTAGGTACTACGTACGGTACCGTTATTCGTTTGGCGCGAATGCTGGTTTAATGTTTCCTCGACTGCCAGCTGGTACCATAGAGGAGTTCTGCTCCCGAAGGAGTAAGAAAAATAAGTTTCTTACCTACCTACTCTCTTGATTTGAATCAGTAAAAATTCACTAAAGAAATAGCCAGAATTAGGTTAGGTACCTACTAAACAATCGGTGAAATCTCGCTGGCAATTAGTGATAAGCTACCGATTCAATTGGTGAATTTTTATTTTAGAATCAGTAATTTTATCAATAACTACTGAAATGAATCAGTAAAAATTTACAGAAAAAAGTTACAAAAGAAGCAGACAAATCGGCAGAAAGTCTCAGTGGGCAGACAGGAGCAGAATTTTCTGCTACTTTTGCACGCCGGGCATGTCCCGAAAAAGCTCATTGCGCCATCGTCCGAATAGTTATTCATTAGTTCAGGTACCTATCACAGGTTGGGGTACCTATCTAGACTGCACAGGACATGTATTTGAACTTTGAAGATACATATCATAAACGTATCTAAGTAAGTGTGGTATGTAACTGATTGAATTTAAAAATTATTTCTTTCACAGACCTCACTGCGAGCGGTAAAATTGCTCCAAAATTTACCACTCGCTTGACTCGGCCAAGTCTGTATCTCACGTTTACCAACAATTTTGTTCGAAAAACGACCGTGGTTACGGTTTCCATACCCATATACCCATACCCAATCCTATTCCCATCAGGGCACCCAGAAATTATGATAGGGAAGGGCTGCAAATTTGAGAAAAAATTGGTAGAGAAGGGGGAAAGTCAAAACTCAATTAAAAAATTGATGACCTGTTACCTATTTTAGCGGCGCTGGCGTAGTCGAAGTGTTTCCAGTAGGCGGTTAATTATTACATTACGGCCTTATACAGATCTGAGCAAAGAAAAATTGAAAAATTGCGGGATTTTTGGGGGAAAAAAGAAGAAGAAACAATCAATATAGGTACCCTTTAAATCCGAATCAGTCAAATTCGGCAAAATCCTACTTTTTTCCATCAGTGAGATAAATTTAACTAAAAATCAGCTATTTTTCACTGATTTTTTTTTTCAAAATTATACCTATTGATTTTTTCTAATAAAATGGAGAATTAACTGATAAATCATTTATTTTCGACTGAAAGATCTATAAAAAATTGCTAATACTTATTCAATGAAAATAAGGTAGCTACCTATTTCACCAATCCAAAACGGCAGAATTTCATCAAACACTGATTTAGATTTAGAGAGTATGAGAGTAAAATGTTCATTTGAGAAATAGGTGGACTGAAATACCACCCAAGCGAAGCGAGGGCAAATATTTATCAAAAAATCATGTTTGAAAAAAACGCACTTTTCTGGACATTTTTATGATAAAAAATTTGCTTCCTGAGCTCGAGCTCAAGCTCCCCTCCCTCGGAAGCGCCTATACCTCTTCCCATTCCCGTACTCGTTTCCAGGACTCATCGACAGGAGGGAGGAAGGTCGGTACTAGGTAGATGTAGGTATAGGTATTAGGTACGCTACGAACCGATTACATAGAAATCATTCAAAATTTCGTTATAAATCTGGCAAATTTTCTCAAAAAGTCGGAAAATTTTGCAGTCTACGTCAATTTCCCGGGGCAAAAATCTCTCGCGACGAAATGAAAAGAAGAAATCAATAATAAAATATTATACGACCTCCGAAACAAGATTTTATTACTTGATTTCTTTTTATGCTCTCAAAAATTGGAAATACCCCCCCCCCCCCCCATATGAAATAAACCCTTTAAAATTGAAATGACTTTCACATATAAAACTCCCTTCATCCCCTCTCCCTCCAAACACACCCATGTATGAATGATTTAAGATAAAACATGATACCGATTCATTCTCTCATTCATGAGCATAATCCATCGCGGATAAACTTTAGCTGTACACGATAAAATATCTCTGCAAGTAACTTTAGTCGCGAACAATTTTCGATGCACGAAATTCAACCGCGAGAAATTGTCGCCGCGAGAATTTACCGCGAGGAACTGTGCGCGGGAAATTGGCGTGATGCCCAAATTTTGTTGCAAATTGGTACGATAAAGCACAAAATTTTGTAAAAAAAAACTTCGAAAAGCACGAAATTTTTCACCTTAAAGTGATCGAATTTTTTGAAACGACAAACCAAGAATTAAAAGACGAATTATTTTCAAATTACCCTCGATAGAGGTTGAGGATTTCGCCTCCCTTTAGATAGGTACTAAAATACTGATTAAAAACAAGTTTAGTCACTGCGAACTGTAGATGTCTAGGTACGTAAATAGGTAAGAAGGAACTAATGAAAATTTGAATAGGCCATTTTTTCAAAAATATGTTCTTCAGCTCGTTAGAATCGTCTTTTCAAATTGCATCTATTGAAAAACTCGATTATTTGCTCAGTTCATACCACTACCAGTCTACCACGGACTGGGGCTTTTCTTGAAATTCAGCTTCATCCCTGAAGAATATAAAAATACCGATGTTTTACGCTATTTTGTATCAATTTTTCCCATAAACATTGCAGTTATTTATCAGGCTGCCGACGATTTGAAGAATTAAAATCCGATGGACTGGCTACCACAATACTGCAACAATTCGTAAACCTGTTGAACACCATCAAATGTTCAAGGTAAATCGGTTACACAGTTTTTGTTTCATTTCGTTTGTTTGTTTGTTTTTTGTCAGTCCATCATTTCATTATTAGGTACCTATCTGTATCTGCATTTGTTTCCGTAGTTCTCATATGGGTGGGTAGGCAGTAGGCACTAGGTGTAGGTATATACATCTACGGCATGGCAGGTACTACGAATAAGTAGGTAGGTATCTTATGTTGCGTACTGCGTACGTACATGGACAGTGCACGTACCAAAATAAAACAAATTAAAATATGCATTTTTAACCGTGTTTTTCTACATTTGGTCAAATTCCCCCCCCCCCCCTATTTTGTTCATTTTTTCCAACCCTTTTTCAAACATTTCCGCGTTTTTTATGTTCAAAAATAGGTTTGCCTCAGTTTACCATTTTTTGCCATTGCCTTTGTAAATTTCCACGAAATGGAAAATTTTCCACGATATCTCAGCTCTGTGGACCAAATATGTCTATGTAATGTACCATGTAGGTCCAATGGTCCATGTAGGTAGTAGGTACCATACGTATAGCCAGACCGACGCGATGCAACGCGACGTACCTTACACTTCCATATGTAACTAGGTAGGTATATGTTTCACCTATTACGAATTTATGATGAAAATATACCCTGTACAGTTCCAAGATCAGACTAACGAAATACTTATGGCTAGCTATAGGTACCTACCTACTACCTACTGTGTCTATTCAATCAAGTATACATGCGGTCTATACTACAATACTACATACAAAAAAGAACAAAAAAATAAAAATAAAAATAAAAACCATATGACATAAGAGATGATGAGCAAATTGCTCCGTACAGGTTGACTACATATAACTTATAAGTAGGTACCTATATATATTTTTGAACCATGCGATGATACGAAGAGCCACTCTCGTCAAGTATTCGAAAACTTCAAGTTTGCGTTTAGCCAAAACAAAAAACTGTTCTCATTTTGCGAATAAGTTACAGATACCTGATACCTGATACCTACTATCTAGACCTATGTAGGTATGTACCTATGTACATCTACATACGTATAGCCTATCTATTACCTAATTACCTAATTACCTAATTAGCCTGTCGAGATCTACATAGGTAAGTACCTAGGTAATTTACCTATGTACTTACTTGAATAAGTACCGGTACCTAGCTAGTAGCTACCTATGTTATTGTGCGTACTGCGTACCACCTTTTGTACCTGCGTAGGTACCTACTCGTATCAAGATAAATATAGATAGGTAGGTAGGTAGGTAGGTAGGTCGGTCTAAAGACGCGGACGTTTAATTTTAAGCGACTTACATTATAATACGGTCCGGCAAGTTGTCAGCAAATTTCATATGTATCTTTCATTCCGCACTCTGCACACAAAATGTAAGTAAGTACGTAACTCATTTACAGTTTTACACATTTCAACGGCGACACCACATAGACCGGCTACGATAAAGGTAGGTACGGGTAGATTAGGTATACGAATACGTATACGTAGTATTTATTTTGCGTTCGAAATTGCCGCACGAGTTTGAAAATGAAAACGCAACGCGTAAACAAATTATCTACCTACTTTCGTGCGCGAAAAAAGAAACAACCAACCGGTTTGCCGCGGAAAACTGAATAATCCGCGCGACAAGATTACACGTCGCATCGCATCGCCTTACGCCTCCCAACTCCAACTTCCAACTCCTTCCTCGAAACTTGCGCGAGAAGTTGTTTCGGCATCCAAGTCCAACCAAACTGGTTGCTGTTGCTAAAAATTATTCATCGATTAGGTACCCCTTGACCCGGAATGTATGTGTATACGTACCTAAGACCTACTACCTACGTAGTTACGTAGTTACGTGCACGTAAAAGAATGAGTATACAAATACAAATACAAATACACATAACTACGGAAATCATTACCATTACCATTACGATTACGCATCGAATGCAGTATGTACCTGTAGCTGTAGCTGTAGCTGTAGCTGTAGCTGTAGCTGTAGCTGTACCTGCTACCTGTACCTACGAGTAGGTATACTTAATACTGGCTTGCTGGGAAGTGGGAATCCCTTCGAATATTTATCAAGTACCTACCTCAAATACATGGGTATGAAGGTACAAGCAAAAGTGAATACGGTCACCGACCAACTACTCGTACCACGCTGTAAATACCTACCTGTATTTAGGTTTATGCAAACGTGAAACAAACGAAAGAAACGTATAGGTATTTTAAACAGAATCGCAATTTGCAGTAAAAATACAATCAACAAGTGTCTTAACCTACCTGGGTATGTAAGTATGTACCTACATATGTATATGCATTACCTACATATTACTCGTCTTACTCATATTAGTGGGTAGTTGGGTACCTTTACCTACCTACGTTAACATTGGCGTTGACGTTGACGCTGTTGTACAAGCACATACGTAGCTACCTTAATCAACGAATTTTCCCATTCGTCATTATTACATATTTCGAGTTGTTTTTTCGCGTTTGTCTCTCATTTCCGTCCGAAAACGACGTAAGAATCACAAAGTTTGCTTTTACTTTGCTGATGTTTACACCTTTACGTCTTTTATTTTCGATTACGTACTTACGAAAAAAAAAAAGAAAAAAGAAACGAAAATCCAGAATACCAGTGCCTATGATTCGGGTTCGACGTGTGAAACGTGGCGTGGTGCGCAGAGTGAAGATTCTGAAGATGGACCAACTTGAAAACGGTGTAGAAAGTAATTTTTCCATGACGTTTACATGGGAGCGTTCTATTATTTTACAACGGGTGCCGGCGGATAAGCTAGGCGAATCTGCCCCCGAGCTGAAATTCGAAACTAACCGACGGAATTGGTTACTTATGGTCTGAAAATCACGTGGTTAAAATGTCGGCCCCTACCCCTCTCCTATCCTTAGTTATGGGCTAAAACGTTCTTTTTTCAGCATTTTCATTTAGAATTTTAATTTTCGCGAGTTTTCATCCAAATTTTTTCAAACTTTGCGTGGATGGTACACTATACTGAGGGGTAATAGTGGGTGGTTTGAAAAAAATTTTCGATGATTTCTTCTAGCTGAAATTCGTGTTTGAAAACTTCAAATCAAGTTTTCTGAATGATGGTTCAGAGGTAGCAATTTTGAAAAAATATACATATTTCATGTACCTAGTCCCTATGTACAACGTGATAATTTTTTCAGAATTTTCCAGGTGATAGAACATCTTGAAAAATGCGAAAAACCATTTTTCCACAACGTTTTTCACTGATAAAGTGGCCATTTTTGGTCGAACATTTTTTTGTGTAATGTTGTGGAAAAATGGTTTTTCGCATTTTTCAAGATGTTCTACCACCTGGGAAATTCTGGAAAAAATTATGGCCCATGAATAGAAAATGTGAAGAGTACCAGAAACTGTAATGTACACATATTGCCCAATTTGAACATGAAAGGGGCTATTCTTGGTCAAAGATCTCATTTTCAGTAATTTTTCCGATTTAAGTTTAAAAATATGAAAATTCTTCAAAAAAAATTTGAACAGAGCCCCTTCAACATTGAAGATAGGCAAAAGCGTGTGTTTTCGTTTTCCACTTGTGTGTTGTGTAGAAATGGTAAATTTTATTTCAATTTTCATCAATTAATCAGGAAAAATCACTAAAAATGAGATCTTTGATAAAGAGTTGCCCCTTCCATGTTCGTTTTATGCGATATATGTACATAACATTTTTTGCTCCTCTCAACAACGTGTTCTACCCGTTGGTCATGATAGTTTATGCTTTTGACATTTTTTTGCCCATTTAAAATTAATGGCAAAAATCAAAATTTCGAATTCTTACTGTGGGAGCTAAACTTAAAACTGGCAGCTAAAATTTTGGTGATTTGGTACTTGAGCCAAGGGCTACCACTGGGGCCACTGGGGCCACTGGGGCCACTGGGGCCACTGGGGCCACTGGGGCCACTGGGGCCACTGGGGCCACTGGGGCCACTTTTCTTAAAAATCCCCGGTGGACACTTCATGAGGTCCCCAAGTTAGCCACTTTGTAGGTACTTCGATTTAAAATATGTAAACAAAATTTCAAGGGAATGACAAGGAGTTACTGGTTTATGTTACTCACACATCTTGTCATTTTCAAACAAATCTAGCAAGATAAAGGTGGTTTTCGTCTGATTCGTCCTCACTAATTCTGAATCCGGCATTCATTTTTGTTGCCACTGAACATTTCGCACTTTTAAAGTTCTAATATAACGTATCAAAAAAATTGAGCTTGTTTAGCTTAGAATGTTTGATGTGTCGATATTTATTTGATGCAAAAATAATTTAAAATAAATGTCAATTTTTTAAGATATTAATGGTATGTACCTTGTGACTCAGGAGGTGCGATTTGTCTCGCGATATTGTCCAGTTTTTCCTCAAAATGTTAATTTAGGCGAAATCTTGAAAGATTACTGGAAATAAATGGCATTTGGTATGTTTGCGATCAGCGTCTCGAAAACGCGCTGAAAAACTCTAAAATTTACCCGTTTTCGATATTCGAACATTGCGCCTTGAATCTGCGATTATGCAACCCATTCAACAGAGACTGAGGCTAATTTAAACGCAACTTTCGGAATCAAGCAATTTTGGATATTTGTTGAGCCTCCGTAAGTATTTACTTACTTACTTATTTACTTACATTGTATTCATAATTTATTCGTACAACAAAAATGTGTATAAGAAAATTGTAGAAAATTCGACGTTTTGCCAATAATTACGGAACTGTATTTCTGAAGTCTTTGAAATTCTAACAAAGTATTCACACAAAACTAAATCGGTAAATTTGAGAGATCGCAGTCCAAGTGGATTAAAACACAGTAGGATTTTTGTAATTTCTCACCTGAGAAGATTTCCAAACAAATAGCGCGTTCTACAACTGTCCATAATCTTGATCCTTACGATTTCTCTCGTAGAACCTTTAAATTCAAACGGAAAATTTTTCAAAAAAAAATCAAAAATAATCTTTGATAAGAAATTACAAAAATTACCCTCAAATCTTACAATTTAGTCTTGAGAATATACTGTTGAAATTTAACGAACCTCAGGAATACAGATGAAATGTCAAAAGATTAAATTGAAGCATCCGTTTAAAAAACAACCATACTCCAGAATCTGTATATGAGAAAAGGGACCCAAGTGTAACCTTTTGGTTTTACTTGCCTGAATTTCGCCTATAAATTCAAAAATTACCCGAATTTTACTTAGACATTCCCATTTTATTTTTGTTCCCACTCCGGCACTCCGAGGCTGGATTTAAAAAAAAATCGAAGGTTCCAGGTTGACTATAACGAACCTAGCGAGCGTGAATTCATTCATCAATGTTTTCGCGTTTCGTGATTGGTTGGTATGTATCTGACGTTTTCGAAACATCTGTGTGAATTTAGTTGTTCTTCTGGTCTGGTTGTTGTACATTTCGAGTGAAAAATTTAGAAATTAGAAAACAAATTTTTATCTAACTGATAAGTGATAACTAACGAAGTGCCGTTTAATTTTCAATCTTTATTGAAAATTCAAGAAGAAAATTGTGTTTTTTGACTCGTGAAAATGAAATTTTTGTCTTCGATGCATAGGATCAATTCATTGAAGTATTTTTTTGAATAACTCGTTTTATACAAACATTTAAAGTTTTTAGAATATCAGAGCAGTAGTAAATTCGAATGCAATGGCGATTTCGCGTGTAAAAGAATATTGAAAAAAACGTAATAATGGCTTAGTTTCAGATTTGTTTCGTCATTCATCTGAGTACTTATTTGTACGTTTACTTATATTACAATTTTTATAACGATATTCGTTTCTTTGATTTCTCTACAATTGAAGCGGCATTAGCGTCAGCTGTGAGAAGTAAAATGGTTAAAACTATACTACCTGTTCAACGACATAAGGACGAATATGAATTTCAAGACGATAACAGCCTGCCTGTTTTGCCAGCATCTCCCTGTGAACTTGAAAATGCTGAAAGTTAGCAACGTTTAACTTAAATCGTGTTAGTCGTATTGTTAACGTAGGTATTCAATGATACGTCATTTGTTGCAGATATTCCGGAGATGGTGCAGCCGGATATTGATTTTACAAAATCCGATGGCTTTGTAGAAATGAAAGAACAGTGAGTATGCCAATTTACGATTTAAAATAGTTGCTAGCTGTAATAGTATTTGATCCATGACCATTAACGGTCCCTGATCGATTGTTATGTGACAGAGTTTATCAAGACAAATTGGCCGGGTTTAAGAAGCAACTGCAGCAACTCAAAGAAGGCACACATCCGGAATACAATAGGAAATTGAAAAAATTGGAAAATGCGTACAAGGAAAGGTAAATGCTGATTATAAAATTGGAATTTTTGTCGATGGTTCGAATGTTTAATGGTAACAACCTGCGTATTTCTAGACTGAGATTGAATGTAATATGGCGCGACCACATGCTAGGTATAATCGATAAAGAATATGTCGCCGAAAAGAAAGCGATTAGCAAAGAATTCGAAGAAAAGAAAATAGAACTCAAAGATACGCTGATAGCCGATTTAGAAGAAAAACGTAAAAATATTGAAAACCAAAGATTATCGATCGACATCAGCGGTGATCAAACAGAACCTAAACCGGCTATGACACGTAAATTGAGACGACGTCCAAATGATCCTCTACCAGTGCCGGACAAAAGAAGGAAAAATCCTCCAATTCAGTTGAATTATCTATTAGACGACAGAGACATCGACGACGATCTGCGTGAAATCAACGCGGCTAAATACAGCTGCGTCAAAAAAGGCGCGTTTTCCGACAAATTAATAAAATTAATTACGACATAGCGCTGAAAAAGTTTGTATTAATTTGCGCGTTTTCGAATAGGTGGCGGCGCGTCAGATAAACCTTTGATCGAGAGCAGAATCGAAGATGGTAAATTGATGTACGAAAAAAAATGGTTTCTCAGAGGTCAGCCTGTATTCATCGAAGGTAGAAATACTCTCAAATTTCCCGCTATTATATCTGCCATTAGAACGGAAGCGGTAAGTGATACGTTTAATAGCACCTTAGGTACGTTACCGTTACGTATATCTCATCGTTATCGTCGACATTTTCATAGCATGTATGTATGTATGTAATGTAGCATGTATTATGTAGGTACCTAACTTTCTACCTGATTATTTCGATGTGCTATTGTCTAAATTCGACATTTTTGCCCGCAGCTTTGGGTGAAAAAAACCATCGACGGTAGCAAAGTGAGGATAAATCTTTCGCAACTAATTAAAGGTAAATTCTCGATCAAGCGACGAGCATCTTAGAATAATCGTGGACGGCGCAGCGCGGAGCGGTGGCGTTGCGACGGTAATGATTTTGAATTGGATTTATTAAGTATGTAATTCTTTTAATTTTGTGTGTTTTGTGTATTTGTATTGCTGTTTGCAAATATGTAGGTCGTGTCTATAAATTAATAAATGTCTTTTATTCGTCGATTTTTCACAATAGCGGGCAACAGTAAACCGATCATGTACTCGTATTTTAATAAAGAACTCGTTTAAATTTGAGATACGTATTAACACGTCTTTACGTAGACTGATCAAAGCGATCAAAACCAATGCACCCGGCAAAAGGACGTACGCGTGGTAGTGGTAGTAGAACCTTGATCCGATCCAAGCCAAAGGCAACGAAATCGACGTGATGGGATGGGACGGGGACGGACGGCGATTTCAGCAAATTCTTTCAGCGGCTCGCAAAATTTACATCGCCGGCTGCCCAGCCAGCTACAAAACGTCAAAAATACAGTATTGTACTAAAATTTATTAAATACGTACCTACTACGCGCGAAAAATCATAAATCCGCGGATCGTAATTTTTTTTATTTCGCATTTCCGCTCAAATTACATGCCTATTATTTTTTCAATGCTACAAAAAACGCTAAGGCTCCGTGGAATGTAAATCGCGAGCTGTTGGAGTTGCATACGCGGTGACTTCGCAGGTATTTCTCTAGTTCAAGTGTTTTTTTGCTGTTGATCGTCGCATCGCGTCGTAGTTTCGTTAATTTCTCTTCATTTTACCACTTGAGCTTCATTTACTCGATTAAATAATGAAATTTCGCTACTGTGGGGAAGAAGAACGAGCAGCTCCTATAATAACATACCTACATGTAGGTAGGTAGTAGGTACGTGAAAATAAGTACTAGTGAATTATTCCGATTCAGACGTTTCGTTGGACAACTTGACACTATTGGCGCTGCAAAACATTTCTCATACGCTCGGTGTCCGTATAGTGTATAACTGTATACCTTTCAAAGTTGATCGTAAAAATTATCATCATCTATCATATTACATACTTATCGCGTATTGTCATCATTTCAACATTACCCGCTAACAGTGAAAGTGGCGCGAGTACCATGCCAGGGCAATCGTGTCATTTTCAACATTGTACTTGCCTACTTTATTGTTTACCTATTTATTAAACCAAGTCGATAGAGACGCGAAACTTAGGTACTCCATGACTGACTCTCGTCTCGTTCACTACGACTGCTACAGTGCTACTGCTACATGATGGGTGCGTATGAAGATGAACAATGACATCGCTGCCCGAGTTGCCGTTATCATTACGACATAGGTTAGTGTAATATACCTACCTAGTACCTACACGTAGTATGGTAAGTAGTTAAGTACTAACTAAGCACCTACGAAGATAGATGTTCGACGGATGTCTTCGTGCATTCGCATCTCGCCCTCATACCTCAGGCTGCAAAAAGTCAAGGTGCACGAACTAGGCGAAAATATGAAAAATGAACAATCGATTAAAAAAATGATTACACAAAAATTTTCAAAACTGGATTTTATCATATCACTCATCTTCTTTTTATTCGCATACCTAGTGGTATGCGGTATTCCTATGCCATTAACCTCTAGAATGAGAATGATTCCTCATTTCCCAAGTACCTACTTTTATATTTTCTCGTCCTTCTGGAAATCTGTTTCGTAGGTAATAGGTATGGTATTAGATATGGAATACCTAGGTATACGTATAGAAAGCTCCCCTGAATATCTCGAATGACCTTCGCCACTATTTCTCTAGGTACCTATTGCCGAGAAAAATGTTTTCATGTCGAGAGTGGTGGTGAGGGGGGGGGAGTGGAGCGATGAGAAAGGTTGCTGCTCGCAAAACTTGTCAGTTTTCACCGCACCTCCGATAATCTTAGTCGCCGAATACGAACCTACCTATAGGCACCTATCTAATTTCAGTATACGTCTGAACCTCCAAAGTACTTCAGATGAATGGCAAATGCGTTTATTATGAAGCCAGGTCCCGGATAAGCGGGTAAGTATCTACCTAATTTGCATTTGAAATTGCTTTTCTTAATAAAAACATGTCACGAGTTCACGATGCATGAAATAAGTAGGTAACTACAAATCGAGTAGGCTCCTATTCGTGGTAACTATTCAAGTGTATACTTCCCTTTGTGCCTGAATGTAGGAGTAGGTATACGTATAACGTAACTACTACCTGCTCCCTATATACGTAGAACGTAAAACATAGGTACTCTGTAGGTACCTACGTAGGTATTTGACTCGGCATTCGCCATGGTTAACCAAGGAATTAAAAAGAACCAGTCTTTTTTTGAATTTTACCAATTCGTTCAGTCTTTCTTTGACAGATCGACGCAGCAGACAATACAATGGCATCGAAAAATAGGGTACGAAGGATACATTATATCTCCTCCCTCCCCATCCTCAATTCACCGGCCGGGGTACAAACATCAGTTAAGAATTTCGCCCACGAAAAAATTATACGTAGGTAGGTGAATAATAATTAGGTACTTCACGTACGTCAATGAACTATGGAAATTGAAAAGAGAAGGTAGGTAGTCTTAAAATTATGCTGGATAGGTACCATCAATGTTGGATTTTTCGCGAGAGAAGCATTTTTCAACTAGCTATACGCATCTTGGGCAAGAATCTTCTTTCTCCTCTTCGTACCTTCCTTGTATGTTGTATACTTAGGTACTGAAATGTCTTACGGAGGACCTCGCTTCAATGCTATGGATACCTAACATATTCGTGTAAGTAGCTATAACCAAGATCGTACTTTTCGTACTTATGTAAGTCTGTATCTAAAGCTACTCGTAATACCTACATTCGCAGTCAACTGTACAATGTACATAGTTGTATCCTGTATCCACCTTATTCAATCCAGTAAAAGAACTCGTTAAGGGTAGGGGTGTCTAATATGGACCACATTTTTGTTTTGCAATGCCTACGGGCGGCGCGGCGCTGGGATTGAGATCCTACTTTCATAAACCAAAACCTCAAGCTCTACAAACAATGTTAAGCTGACCGAAAAATTGTTTTTCTGAAAAATTCCAAAAACAAAAAATGAAATTTTGGGTTCCTCCAGTTGACAAATACGTAAATGAAAGGTATAAAATCGTACAGAAATTGTTTATTCTAATCGAATAAATTTATCGATTAAGATAAAACATGGTATAATGTTAATTGAACCAATAGCAGCGTACATATTTATGCACCAATATGTCTTCTGGGAACGGAAATTCCGAAAATCCGAAAACACGCAAATTTTTCCAAATGAATCTGAAAGTATGAAAAATTCTAAAAGAAGTCGTACAAAGAATCCCAACGGGTCAGATATAGGCGAATCTTCCAATTCTCGAAATGATGACTGAATAGAAACACATGAAAATATGTACACCATAATATGTAGGTATGAAGTCTATAGGTACTAGGTAGTCCATATATGGGCACCCCATGAAATTTTTACTTGAAAAATCATAACTAAACTTACCTTCAGTATAATTGAAAGTTGAGTATTATTGTCTAGAAAAATTACGACTCGATAGTACAAAACAATATAATTAATTAGTCAAAATTTTAAAAAAGTCGAGAAAATTGAGTTTAAAGTTTTTCGAAGTGAAAAAGTGAAATATTTTTTCCCCACATGAACCGATCGGCTTGAGGTTTGGAACTATTGTTCTTCATGCCATTTCTCATCATTTGGCTGAGGTAACGATGTCCCCCCTCCCCCTTCAGAGCCCGTACACAGCCTACGGCCATATGGGCCCTTTATAAAAACTGTTTCAATTCATGAGAGAGCATCAATGTTTAAGTTGGAAAAAGGTGCAGAAGAATGAAATTCAGTCAGATGAATGTTTATTACGAATCAGAATAGAAAAATTATGGTGAAAAAATAGCGATTCCTTGCATTCTGTGCTTTTATTTCAGAAAAAACACGCAATTGACCAAATGGACCCTTTTCAAAAAACTTTCGAACCTCATTTTATGTCACTTGAAGTGCGTTTTCGGCGAAATCCCTGTACCACACGATAGTAGACACTCCAAAGAACAGAAATTTGCAAAAAAAAGAAAAAAATGATACTTTTGACCACTTTTGCTAAAAACGCGATTTAGGTACCTACTCAAAAACTGTGATCGACGAAATGGGCCCTTTTCTAGCGGAATGACACAAATTTTAGTCGAAAGTTCAAAGTTCAATTTTCAAATGCGACTTGTTTTCTTTAAATTCGTTTTTCTCGAAAAGTTGGTTTCTGCCGTGAGGTACCTTTCCGTAGAACAGGTCACAAATGTGTACAACTGTACATATCTACTAGTTAGGTCTACGTCGATGTACTCTCGCGTCACGCGTATAGTCGCGTACACATCTACGGCAGAAGACTTAGGTACCTATTTTTGTTAGGTAGTATAAGCATTAGATATCAATTAAGTATTAGATAAACGCGATATACCTTATTGTTGCTTTTGCTTAGCTTTCGTCGCAATCGCATGGTCGCGAAGAATGAAAATGAAGTATTGAACTGACGAAGACTGCATGCTGACCATCCCTTGAACGTCGTGGTACGGATAACCCTTACCTACTATCTAGTACCTAATACCTATTACCTAAACCTAACCTATATGCCACACGTATACAGTGAATAGTGAATAGGTAGAGGCACACACGATACACGCGCGTTCGAATATTAAAATTGCAAATCACTTTTTTATCTACATTTTTTATTTTAAAAATGAGAAAACTGACAGCGCGGGGCGGGCGGCGGGACGGGTCGGTGCAGCGCGGTCCTGCCGTGGCTGACGTGTTCATCGTCGTTAATTTTTAGTACTGTAGGTACTTGCAAAATACCCAATATGTAGTTATAGTTATGCACTTGGGTTAGTGCATATACGTAAGAATTGTGCACATCACGAGAACTGCAAACAAACAGCCAGATTAAAACGAATGTTTTCAGTCATAAATTTTGCCCGTCAAGTTCTTCGCCCCATCTGTATTCTGTACCTATTATTTATGGGCTGTATGCTGTACTTAGGTACCGACTTCGACTACCCAATCATATACTTGGATTGATCTGTAATTTCAGTGATTTCAGTGCGGGTGTAAAAGTAACCTTGCGTAGGTATACCGGGTGCTCGATTAATTCTGCCCCCCCCCCCCCCACCGATACTTTTTATGTCAAAAATCTTAAGTTGGCAATAGGTACTTCGTTCAATCAAACAAATCGAACGAAGTGTTACCAACTCACGATTTTTGACATAAAAAGTATCGGGGGAGCCAGAATTAATCGAGCACCCGGTAGATAGCCTAGATAGGTACCTGCTACCTGCTTGTCATAGTCGCGGTGATCGGTGAAGATTAAGCATACCTAATGCGGTTTTTTTTTCGGCTCGTGACTCTTAGGAATTAATTTATTTCGACAAAAATTTGATAACTTATTCACAAACGAAGATTTTTTAGCACTTCGAACCCAGTTCCACTAAACACGTCCTGTCTATTTTATTTTAGCTAGGTACCAACTTACCAAGCGATTGTTCGTGTTCGTGTGTTTTTTCCACATATTTTGCTACTACATATGTAGTACACAAGACATTACGTAGGGTATTTATTCATATTTTCTTACTGACAACAAGGTACCTAATACCTATGCCTAGATACCCAAGCGCGTAGTGTGCAAAAAAGGTTAACGTTCGAGCAGCCTTGAAGATTTACTCATTTACTACATATGTATATTTCAAAATAGGACCGATATACCTATCGTTTTAAAAATTGTATTTTCATTTCAAATTAGATAGATTCGAAGGCATATCTACATAGCGATCCAAGTACCTCTACCTATACGCTGTACTTGAATACGTGCCAAATACACGACTCCGGCTTCGCGCAGTCCGTGTATAGCGCTAACATTAAGTTATATCAATTTTTCACCTTTAATTAATTACACGATTCACTTTGTTTTTCGTTCAGTTCATACCGAGGTATATTTCTACCTTCACAAAATTAAGTAAATAGTTGACCAATTCAGTAAGTAGGTACTAGGCACAACCAATCTATTTTATCGGAAGGTTGTTCATCGAAACCAATTTAACTATATAGGTAGTTTCCTAGAAACATTCAAAATTCGGGCATAGTGTCCGCATAAAGCTAATTTGAATAAAGTGTCCTAAAAAACAACAACAACAAATTGGACGTAGTGTCTTAGAAACCCCTGCCATTGGGGCTTGCCACTTGCCGGTGTCCCCCCCAAAAACGATTTGAACATGGTGCCCTCTCCCTAAAACAATTTGGACATACTTATTTTTCTGGAAATATCCGCAATTTCCACTTGCGCTGTTCAAAACAAAAAATTTCGACACAGTATCCCAAAAAATCCAATTAGGATAGGTACCTATATTGTTTCCGAAATCCTCGCATTTTGAACATACTTAGTGATGTCCCACAAAGAAACAATTTGAACGTGGTATCCCAAAAAATCTAAAATCAATGTATTGTCCCCGAAACCCACAAAAGGGCATAGTTTCCAGAAAAAAAGAAAACTAATTTATTTACGGTGCCCTCTCCAAAAAAATAATAAATTTGAGCGTCGTTCCCTAGAAAAGCTGATTTGTACTTACCTCATACATTGTCTAGAATATAGGTACCTGCAATTTGGACAGATTCTCTCCCAAAATTCTGTATCTTGGAAACACGAAACACCCACAGTTGACCATAGTGTCCTAGAAATATCCGCAATTACGACATTATGCCCCCCCCCCCAAAAAAAAAGAATAATAATAATAATAATAATAATAATAATAATTTGGTCATGGTGTCCTAAACAAAAATATTTGTTTTCCTCTAGCTATTTCATTTTCATTTTTTTTTTTTTTTTTGTCAAGAATCAAACGCACCAAGAGAATTTTTCATGTTTACGCTCTTGGAAGCTATATGAACTGATCGGCAATGGTCACAGGGGAGGACTGGCTAAGCAGGACACCGGGAAATTTCCCGGTGGGCCCCATTGCTCCAATGTCTATTTACGCCCCCAGTTTTAAATTTTGATCACTCAAACGCCCTGGGATGTTGGAAAATTTTGATTTAGATTTAGAATTTATAACTTTTACAGCTAATCAACACACCAGCCTGAGAAAGAATAAACTGTCAACAAGTATGTGATGAATTTCCTGCTTTTTCAAGGTACATACTAAAATGGTCTTTTTAATAATGGAAATAATTAGGATGTTCATATGTACCTAATATACCGAAAACGGTAAGTACACAGTTATCGATTTTTTAACCGTTTTTTTTTTAATCCACAATAGATGACTGATGCAGAGACGAAACATATAGGGAGAGTGTAATTTTTTCACAGTCGGAAAATTTTGCTGCGAATTTGCGAATTGCACGAAAAAACATAAAATTAGAAAAAAGCATAAATTCTTACTTACAAAAAAAAAAAAAAAAACGGAATTTTTACTCTCAAGTGATGGCATTTTTTCAAACAACGAACTATTGAAAAACGAAATATTTTCCTGCTGATGATCATAAATTTTTCATCTTGGCCATCGCTTCGCTCGGGCATAGGGCATATGAAGCCTAAAGAATAAAAATTAGAGGTAAGGGTTGAGGATTTTGCCTCCCTGTTAATACCTATACGTACTAAAATATTGATTTAAAAAATGAATAAATTTCAGCTTTTCAATTATTTTTTCTTCAAAAATTTTCGCCCTCGCTTCACTCGGGCTCACTGATTTTACTCAATTTATTCTTAAAATGACGGTATGAACCTCCTTCCGCTCAGTTCCAGACCCAGACAATTAGACATTTTGAAGTGAAAAAATTTTGTCCTTCTCATTTATAGGAGACTTATTTTCTAGGTTTTTTGATTTTTTTCTGGACGGGGAGGAAGTCATCGAGGACTTTTTTTGAGTCCTTCTCAATTTTTTCAAGCTCGAGCAGTGGCTAAGTAGGTACCTAATTCCCATTGTTGTATATCAGCGTAATGAGTTGAAGTAGAAAAATATGATCAAAAATGTTTTATTAACCCCCCTTACTGTGAACCCCCTTTTGAAAAAACTGTAAACAAAAAAATCCCTATCCCTGCCTCTCTGTTGTAAAGCGCCCTTCTAGTTCTATTTCGCGGTGCGCCCCAAACAGCCAGATCGCCTGCGAATGGTCAGCAATCAAGTACCTACAAATAGGTACAAAAGTACAAACATAATTATGATGTTGGATGAACGTAAAATCGTACCTAAACTACTCGTGTGTTTGTGCGGTTTTTAAACGTTTTATTTTCGCGAAAAAAGATGAAACGTTAGTGCAAGTAGAACTAGAAACCAATTTAAAAAACGTAACTAGGCACCTAAAATAAAATACGAATATGTAGGTAGGTGCTAGGTTCTAGGTACCTACTTAAAAAACGACTTAAAAAACGACTTCAAAAACTCGAGCAGGTCCGTTCTGTAATTTAATTTTGTAATCTTCTGTTCTACCTTTAATCTTCACGTTTCTATGTGATATCATAGGTAAGTAAGCATTATATAATCAACGAGCAAGGTGAATGTCTGTATTCGGAAAGACGTTCCAAACGTGTCATCGCAATTGATCAATTACGCGTATAAACGAGTGGTCAACGTTTTCAGTATCTACAACACGAGCGTGTTTCCGATGACGCGACCGACGGAACATCTTTTTTTTTTTCATTTCACGTTCAAATTAATGTTTATTTGATAGGTAGATGCCCGATAGAACAGAAAAAGTGTTTTGTTTTTTGTTTGTTTTTTCCTTTTTATTTGTTTTTTCAATAATTTTACGAAAAAAGAAAAGAAAACGAAAACGAAAAAAGAAAAAAATGGCCAACTAATCGTATACCTAATCGTCTAATTATAAAATCCATTAACGCGGCGAGCGTCACATGCTCCAATCAATAAGTAAGTATATGTACCTACCTACGCTGAAAAAACTAATCTTTTCCGCTGTAATGATTCACGAACTGCGATCGCGATCGCGATCATATAGAGTAGGTACGATTAGAGTAGTTCTCGTTAGCTATAGCTAAAGCCGTAGCCGTAGCCGTAGCTGTAGCTGTAGCTATCTCTACTCTACGTATAGGTTATGTGTAGGTATAAGTAGTAAGCAATAAACATATGCGATTGTCACGGAATGTAAGGCGCGATTATGCAAATAACGTTAATATGTTTTTCCAAACTTGTTAAAGAAAAAATGACTCGTTCGACTCGAGCTCGTGCGGTTAACGAAAGATTCGGCGGAAACTGTAAGACGACTCGCCTTACGTATTCGCGTACCTATTTTGTGACTTGTAACTTAGGTCAAGTTTCGGACGATCCTGCGACTGCGAAAACCTATAGGGTAGGTGTTGTGATTCATATACCTTGATCAGTTTGTTGGGTTTTGTTCAATGCATTTGTTGTTGATCTCGGCATTAGTTGGTTCGTATTCATTATCGGCGTTCTATTTCGCGTACTTTTTTCTCTTTGCCAATTTATTTTCGAGTTGATTAATGTAGACGTTCATTTTCATTTGTTTTTGTTCTTACTCGTATTTACCAGCTGCGATTTATCGTACCTACGAAATTCAGTACAGTTACCAATGTGAGTTTATTTGTTTACGCATTTATTTACTCGAGTGCGCCTCTGGCCTCTGCCTACGCTTAGGTACCTACTTACTCCTCGACTGTATGCTCGTTTTTTACACCTCGTATTTTTACGCACCTGAGTACTTATACCTACATTTGCTTTTATAGCGTGAATTTTCCACTTTCTCAACGCGACGCGACGGTTGAGTTCTTAATACCTGCGCATAGGTACCGATTTTTCTTTTTCCGATTTTCGTTCGAAGCTCGAACTGTCCTTTTTGGTTGAATTATTTCATCAAATTGGCCAGGGAGGATTTTTTTATAAAATTCCTGACAACTTTGGAGAATACCATTACAATTTTGTTAAATTCGGATTTTTCTATATACTTATTCTGTAACGAGATTCTACAGAGAGTCGGAGGCCTACATGTACATATTACGTACCTACGCCTATACATATACGTATATGTGTGACCTGGACTACGGAAATCGTTTTTGATCGATATTGATAGATGAAAGTATGTTCCTTCCAATGACATAAACCGCAGACTCCAGATTTTATTACTTTTGCAGTAAAGTACATCAGTTTTTGCCAAGAAGCTTAATTTTAGACTGATTTTCTATAAAAGTAAACTTTGAACTTCCGACTGAAATATCTCGAAAGCATAGCTTTCTAGACAAAAACTATTTACACTCTACAATTTATGTTCTATTCATTTTCCCATAAAATCCTTCCTTTGCTCAGAAAATTGACTTCAAGTGACAGAAATTTTAAAAATACCTATGTAAAAAAAAATTCTACAAAAAATTGATAACTTTTGACACTTGAAGTCAATTTTCTGAGTAAAGGAATGGTTCTACGGAAAAAATGAATATATTGTAGAACGAAAAATTTCCTCTCTGTAAAGTACAATTAGTTTATTTTCTAGAAAGCTGTGCTTTCGAGATATTTCAGTCGAAAGTTCAAGGTTCAACTTTCAAACCGACTTGTTCTTTGACCGCGTTTTTCTCGGTACCTAAGTTGATTTTGGCCAGCAGTCCGTTTTCGTAGACCAGGTCATATTTATGTAGGTAGTACTAGTACCTAGGTAGTAGGTACTAAGTGAATACTTACTATTAGATAGACACCTACATATAATTGATAAGTACAGAGGCAGTATATACAACTTCACATTCGCGGTTATTATTTGCATTCGTTTATAAGAGAGAAGAAGCCGAGAGGAAGGCATAGACAAATACTACTCGTACTACCAGCATACGACATCGACACCTAAATAAATGTACATATTTTGATATTTAACTTTGGTACCTATTTCTTCTACCTCGGTATACTTTCGTGAAAAAAATTATTCATTTCGCGACCGCAGTAATAACGGTGTGTATCTACTATCTTCCTCTACCTACCTTCATATGTACAGTACTTTATTTTTAAAAGCGCCAATTAAGGAAGCGGTTGCATAGTCGAGATTTTTCTCCGCTTTCAATTTCGTAGACATGTACAATCCAAGCAGGTATATGAGGTATAATTATACTTGATCAAGCGTGAGCAGGTCTTCGAATATATTTCCGTTGTTTAAAGCCATACCTGCTCATGTCTGCTCATGATCAACCAAATTTCTTGAATGAACAGATCTAAGCAGATATTATCATGAAGACGCACTTGCTCGTGCTCATGCCTGAAAATTTTTCCCTGTGTAGGTATACCCACGAATAAACAGTAAAACTCGACTACGTCTGATACATATGAGACATTTCGGCAATTTTTTTTTTATAATTTTACGCGCATTTCTAAAAATGATTCAAATTTTAGAGGTTACAGCAATTTTGGGAGATCATTCTATGTAATTTTGAGGGACATACCAAAAAAAAGGTATGTACAAAACCTAGGTCTGAAAGCTTTATTATAATGTTGAAGGCTTGCAGAGGTGTTTTTTCATCTCGTGCAGGTGAGTATTCATCAACTTAAAAAAATGGCTCAATCTCCTTTTCCCAATCCACTTAAATCTTCAACGAAGAATTGCTGTGTAAGAATATAAATATGTAGTTCCACCGTACCTCTGACGCTACGTCACGACCTCCCGTCATTTGGTTGTCCGTAAATTAAATATTCGTCCTTTAAAAAATTTCGCATTTTTGAGCCCAGAAGATCATTGCCAAACCTCATAAGAGGGAGAGGGAGGAGGTCCAAACGGGAAGGGGGTGTAGACCCTCATTTTTCGAAATTGGACTATCGGCCCTTTTTTGGTGTTATTTTCAATTTCCATATGATCGAATCCTGCCGGCAAGTTCAAAAATGGCATTACTTTTAAAATTCGAGGGAGAGAAGTCATTCAAATTTAACATTCCTTAAAATTACTTGAAAATTTTAATTTCGCACAACCTGCCGACATCCAACCAAATTTTCGATCTTTACAGGTATACGCCTATTACCATACATATTGACCTTTTACAAATTACCATACCCTTACTCTTGAGTGAATGGAGGGGTCCAAGGTTGCAGAAATTGAATCAGGTTTATATATTTTTGAGTAAAAATCACGATTATTTAATTATACCTACACGAGATAATATTTATCGGTCGAAATTTTTAAGACGATTTCTAAATAATACAGGCACAGCACACTACAGATACAGGTCCAGAGCCACCTCGTACACTCTTTCTGGAGGGGTGAGGGTGGTCATTTTTGACTAGCTGCTCAATTTTGAATACTTTGAAACTGAAATTGGTTTTACAATTTTTTACATTACGTAATCAGGGAGTAAATTACTGAATGATATTTTCTGGGAAAGTGTCGAGTTGAAATCTTCCTTAACTACACTGAGAAAAATGGAGAATGAAAAATGAATAGAAAGTGTTGCAAAAAATTATAAATTTTATTCAAAAAAAATAAATTTTATTCAAAAAAAATAAATTTTATTCAAAAAAAAAAAAAAATTTATCCAAAAATAATAAATTTTATCAAAAAAATAAAGTTTATCCAAAAAAAATAATAACGGGGCACCATTCGCAAAATTAGCAATTTTTATCAAAAAAAATAATAAAATTTATCATGAAATTTGGTAAAGTTTATTGCATAGAAAATAAAGTTTGTCAATTTTGCGATAAATATTATTATTTTTTGAATAAATTTTACTAGTTTTGTGAATGGTGCCTTTTTATTATTACGTTTAATAAAATTTATTTTTTATTTTTTTGAGTGTATGAATTTAGAACGCAGAAAAAAACCTACGAGAATTACTGAAAAATGAGGTGTAAATGAAAAACGGGTGTCGCAGGTGCATCTTTCTGGAAAAAAACATGCATAAGTATCAACTCGAGACAATTTTTGGAAAAAATATTTACAATTTTTTAAAAAGTTTTTTCACCAAGTTTTTAGAACATTGTCAGATTATAAGGTTTGCTGAGGAAGGATAAGGAATTAAGGATGGAGTAAAGGGGTGAAATTTTTACCTACCTAGCGATTTTAGACTCTAAGCGCAATTTTTGTGCTATCGTAGCGCTTAAATTTTGAAAAAAAAAGAAAGAAAGAAGAGATAAACCCATCACTCCAACATACCTATTACGTACATCGACTTACCTACGTTTATGCACAAGCGTAAAGTAGACAGTCAACTTGCTGGCATGGTATGGCTAGTAGGCGGTAAAATGTCGGGCCGAACCAAACAGGCTGCAGAAGACAGATTGCCCGGAGTTATACGAATGGCAAAATCGCATTTTCGGTCCCAAAAGTCACCAAAAGTCACGCTCGAGTCGGGAAATTTGATTTCAGGAAAGCGAAGACCATTTACCATTTTTGATTTTTGATCCCTGGTCTTTCTTCACTCCCTCGCTCGTAAACGGAATTTGGTACTTTGCTTAGTAGGCAATAGATAACGCAATGTCAACCGTCGGCGTCTTAGCCGTGACATTGTGATACATTGAACTCGTCATTTGTCGTACAATTAGTTATGGTCGACAAAATTCGAGGAGCAGGTATATCCCCGCCGGTAATCAATCATTCTTCGCGATTACGTAAGTAATTGATTTGCGCGCGCGTTTGCGAGCAACGACATCGGCACTCGGCAGCATCATTTTACTTTTATAATCCGAAGACGAACGTACGTCTACGAAGTAGATAGGCCTAAGCAATAAGAAACAAACAAAAAAAAAAGAAGAAAAAAGTAACGAATGTAAAACCGCACACCTTGCCGCTGCCCTCCGTGCCGCCGCCACGCCATGCGCCATGTGCCGCAATGCGTAAGTCTGGATACAATCGGATACATTGGTACTTATTGTCTCGTTATGGTGCGGTGCGCTGCGCTGCGCTAGAGGAAAATCCGCATCAAAAGTTCCTCCATAAAATCTTTAGGTAAATAGGTACATCCGCAACGTCCAAAAATAGTCTGCACTACTGCACATCGTCGATCATTATAATCATCCGACTCTGCGTCTACGAGCGCGAAAAGTCATCAAGTGCTGTTTAGAGGTTTACCTGTAAGTATAGGTAGATACGAGTATGTACCTATACTGTAGGTACCCGAATTTTTGGCGACGTATTAATATTGATGAAATCCCGGACCAAAATTGTAAAATAATACACGTACGTCTACGTAAGTTGCGCAGTACTTGTTACGCAATAGGCAATAGGTCCAGGCTTCCAGGCACACAGATACCCATCAATGTATGTACTTAATGTATTTACGTATGCCTATTGCCTATTGCCAACTACATACGTACGTAGGATACCGAATCAGAACACAGCCAGAAACGAAACTAGGGCAAAAATTCCGGCGGGTAAAAATGAAAAATTTGTCAACTAATATTATTAAAGTAGGGTAAATTTGCCGACTAGATCGAAAATCGCTATCAAGTCCTCTGATAAAGAAGCAGGGCAAATTTTTTCCGCTTCAAAATATTCAATCGTCTAGGATAGATGGGATAGGGAAGAGGGTTCATTCAATTGTTTTGAGAATGAATTGTACCGTACGTACAGTATAAACTCATCGAGTCCGAGCAAAGCGAAGGCGAAAATTTTTGGAAAAAAATCTATTCAGAAAGCTGACAATCTCTTTATTTTTTTAATCAATATTTCAGTCTTGGAAAGAAAGTGAAATCCTTATCAACCTCTATCTTTTACATTAGGTATATTAGGCTTGATTTGAAAAATTGACAATTTTCAGAAAAAAAATAATTCGTTGTTTAATACCTAATTTTTTGTTTTAAACAAAATTCCATTACTTTGGAGTAAAATTTTCATGTTTTTCAAAATTTATAGGTAAACGAAATTTCGTTCTTTTTGGTGCCAGTTTGCAACAAAATTTGCCGACATTTTTGATAAAATATGAGCAGGAATCCCTTCTACACAGGAAGGGTTGGGAGATTGCCCCCCCCCTCCCCGACGTGTTTCAAAGTCGGCAATTATTTCGTGAAAATGAGGTTCAGTCGGCAAATTCGGTGTTCAGTTGGCAAATGAAATACTCTGCTGAAGATACCTTTTTTTTTGAGCAATTTTATATTTTCACGTCCCCCCCACCCCCACAGAGTTGTGCTTGAACCGTTCCTGCTTCCACACCGCAGTTTCGTCACTGTTTTCTGTTTAAGAGTGGGTACCAAGTGCGTAGGTCTAGGTATCATACTAGCTACTAGCTACATGTACATGCCTACTGCATAATATACGCATTTTATTATAACATAGTACCTATATTTGTATTCGTAAGATACAAATATACTCGTAGTCTCGTACTCGTATCGTCCGTTCTGCTATGCTATCAGCTATCGTTTATCTTGTAAGTAGCCGTCTCCGCCTCCTTTTCTGCTTCGCCGTCGTCGCATCGCATACGACTATGACTATACGACTTCGAGTGGGTACATACATACGTACTTACTACTTACGTACATCGCACAAACGGGGTACCTACTTACTACTTAAGTTGTCCTGTGTCTGTGTAGTGTGTACGCTACTCTATAGCTATACCTACATTACATTAGGTGTATCTACGTTTCCATTTTAATTGGTTTATTTGATTTGGAACGTGACAGAATTTTAATCAACGAAGTCGTACATTCAACTACGTTTTATTGATGATCGCACATACATTTTCTACAAGTAGTATTGTTGCCGTTCAGCTGGTTTTATTTTGCGATCGTATCGAGGATGCGGTAACACGCGAACGCGTAATTGAAAACGAAGGTGTATGGTGCTGTTGCATCGACGCGACGCGGACGCGGACGCATCGTGGAAGAGTTTATCTTCATAGGTAGAGGTACCTACATAATTTTTATTGGCCATAGTTACGTATAAATACGCATACGAGTTCATTTATGCAGCTGTAGCTCGATCGCTACGTATCTGGTATCTTCTACTCGTACGTTTACGTAAATATGTATGCAGTGGCGTCGGAAAGTGTGATACTAGGGGAAGGGGTGCATTGCATCCCAAAAATTCTGGCGGAATGCAAAGTATCATTTGCACCACCCCCTCCCCCATTACATCAGATCGGAATTTTCAAAGCATTGGGGGTAAGGTGCCCTATTTTCGATCACTTTTTTTGAAACTTCCACCAATTGAAGACTATATAGTATTTTTGATGTAGAACCCTCAAAAATAGCTTAAAAGATACCTTGATTTTTCCTTTACCACCCCTTAAAATTTTGAGTCGATAAGATAATTTTTTCTATTTTTAATGAATTTTTTTCTGAAGGAAGTCAAAATTTGATTTTGAAAATTTGAGTCCCCAAATTCGACCACCGACTGATTTCGTTAGCTATGAATGAAACCTACCGGATTTTTTTTCCTGTATCTCTTTCTTAGATAAACAATTTGAAACCAAAATGACAACCCTCCAGTCAAAACTCGCGGAGAAAACGAAAAAAACGAAATCGCATAAGATTATACAGGTGGTCGAGATTAGAGCACCTCAAAAAATTCAAACTTACGTGAAAATTTTTGGTAAGTGCCTTAAAAAATTTTCAAAAACGATTATTTCATCGAAATCTGACTCTAACTTACCATAAAAAAAAACAATAATGTGATACAATTTATTCCGAATATTATTCGCAATACGCGCGATCAAAGAATATACAGAGAAAAATTTTCACCTATGCAATCTCGTTTTTTATAATTATTTCCGCGAGTCTTAGCTGCAGGGTTGTCGGGTTGGTCTTTTACTATTTGTTTGTGAAAAAGGAAAATGAAAAAATTCCTCCCGATATAACAGACGAAATAGAGGAGGTGGTCGAAATTAGGGCATATTACCCTTACCTACAACATTAAACAATGTTTTATTGAGGGCATTAAACCCCAACTTTTTTAATGCTTCTCCCTCGCTTCGCTCGGGCATAAACTAATTCACAATTGTATAAACTATTTGAGGCAACAGTGCAAAAGAAGTTTCCTTTTTGCTCCCTCCACCGAAAATCCTTCTGGTATTCTACATGTCTTTGCACTCACTTTGTACCCTTCCCCCAAAAAAATTCCCGACACCTCTATACATACTTATAGGTACCTAGGTATAAACATGTTACGCTGAATTCATGTAAAATCCGAATGTGAAATAGGCAAGATTCTTGCCTATTGCATGAATTGGGCAATTGATTGCCTCAATTATGAATTTTTTAAATCAAAGCTTAAATTTTTTCCTGTAGAACAGGAAAAAATTTAAGATCCTTCGGCATAGAGAGCAAACTTTCAGCTACAGCTACATTTCAAAAAAAAGGAAGCATCTAGTCATCTTAATTAGAAGATTTTTTCTGCTACAAAGAAAATTCTTCATTCATTATATTTTCCATTCAGCATAAACAATTTTCTAATTGAGATAGCTAGATGATTTTTTTTCTGAAATTTATAATGTAGGTACCTATCTAAAAGTTTGTTCTCTATGCCGAAGTATCTTAAATTTTTTCCTTTAGAACAGGAAAAATCTCTTGGACTTTTTGTTTTTGGGGCTTGGGGCGGGGCGTAGGCTAAAACCTACATCATTGTTAATGAATCTCGTCAAAGGGGAAGTTTCGCCAATGAGGAATTTTCGTTTACGATATATTGCGCGGTTGGGGAATTATCGCTCGCGGAAAAATGTGATCCGCCGCTGAGAAATTGTCATGGACGGGAGAATAAGCGGAGGCAATTGACCCCGAGAAATTGTCATAAATTCGGTAATACGTTTACGTACATACTACCCGATGCGCTCAGACGGAACTAAGTAGATATAATTTTATCAATGCAAGGTGGACCGAGGAAGAGGAGGAGGTGGACTTGTAAAAATCTTTTATTGTTAGTGGTGGAAGACCAAAAAGGAGAAGAGAGGTGAAAAACATTGTTTTCCGCTGAAATGTTCTCAAGGAGAGAACAAAAGATCACAGCGATGACGTCGGAAAATCACAATTACGACGTTTAACTGAAGAGAAATCAACTTTTGATTGAATTTTGCAAGAAAATACAAAGAAATTTTTTGAAAAATTATGTTGAAAAAGTGAAAAAAAAAAAAATGGTCATTAGTTGAACAGTTAAACAATTCAGTTTCAAATAGTTCTTCAGTTTTAAGGCGTTATTTCTTGAGTTTGAAATTTCGTTGGAGGGGCTAATTTTTCGTCTAAAGAGGCTTGCTCACTCCCGGTTTATGTACACTGTACAGTGCATTTTTCGCAGTTTTTCACATTTATTTGTTCGGAGCGCCGGCGGTGGTGGCTCTTAATTGCTCCAGCTATAGATTCCGACCGCATACTTCAGCACTTCAGCTCCTTCCACCTTCGGACTCCGCTTGTATTTTCCAACTATCTCAATTTCTGCTTAAAAAAAGTTCTCAGCGCCTAACTTTACTGCCTATACTTGGTAGGTACTTTTTTTACGGTTTTATTTCGAGTAGGTATTGCTAGTTTCGTTTTCGTGATGTACGTATACGTACGTACCTAGACCTACTAGGTACCTACTTAGCAACTTGGCTGTCTGATATCCTGCGTTGGAACATCTACCTATAGCACCTGGTACACGTACATACGTATCTAGCCGTACCAGGCTAGTAGCTAGTACTAAAGAGCTCCTTGGTACCTAATTACTACCTGCATAGGTGCTTGAATGTATGCGCGTTGGTAGATGTACTTGCACATTTGTTTTCGCGTGTAAGTAAACCTATCCTACGGCGGCGGCGGCGGCGGCGGCGGGAATGATAACGATAATCAAAACGATAGAAGTAAAACCACTTCAAGCGTGCTCGAGTGAACGAACCAGACGGTATAAAAATACGAATATTTTAATAAAATTGGTACCTTCGTCGAATTCTTCGCATTATACTCGTATTTTGTTAGTACGATTACGGTAGGGCAGTACGACGATAGTGATAGACAAGGAGGTACATCAGACATCAGTAGAAGAAGTTCACCCTGTTACTGTACTTTTCCTAACATCCTAAGCTTTTGTACAGTAGGTAGATGACTAGATATGTTGGTAGCTGCTAACGTACGGTTGATAGCTTGGTACAGCTACACTTACAGCTAAAACTACTTATTTGACTACCTACTTGCTGTGGTTGAAGCGACGCGACATAGCTTTCTTAATTGGTAGTTGGTACCTATACCTAAGCTACCTTTTTCATTTTAAATTAAAAATTTAAGCAAAGCAAAAATTACGACTATTGACCCATCCCAATTCAAAACGGGTTTGAGTAGGCTCGAAAATGAATTTACATACCTATATATATGTATATACAAGCACGCGGCATGCATGCACGCGCTCACGCGCGCGCGCACACACACACAGACACAAAACAGAACAAAAAACAAAACGTTACAAAAAACTGGTTTTAGATTTGCTCGTTTCGTTCGTCAAGTATGAGACGAATAAAAAAAACAAACGCACAAAAACAACAACAACAAAGGTACCTACCTACAAAAATGCAGGGCCACCGTGATTCGATAGACAGGCGACGTATTTCTGAGAAATACATCAAACGTCAACTACATGTACATTAAAGAGCTAACGTAAGAATCAAAACTCACTTTCGCCAGATAAAGGGGTTTCGAGAAAAACGCAAAAAACCGATTGAGTAAAATTACCGACATCGAGGTTGCTAAAATCATCTTATATTGTCAAGTAGGACCTGAAAATAGGATTCCCTGATTTTTTTTCCCGATCATGTATGTAGGTACCTATACTCTTCTTAAAATGGCGTGAAAAGAATGGCAAATGTGAGTTTTGACACCAACCACCCTTTTTTTGATTCCACAGAAAAATTTTGTGAAACCGAATTTGTAGAGCTTGAAAAAAGAAATTATGTTTTGTCTTTTGACATTTTTGCCCAGACCAATCGTCTTCGAGTTATGAACCAGCCTCAAAAGTTATCCAAAATTAATGCATCGTACAAAGCTGGTTCATAACTCGAAGATGATTGATCTGGGGGAAAAAAGTCAAGAGACAAAAAATGTTTCTTTTTTAAAGCTGTACAACTTTTATTCTACAAAATTTTTGTTTATCTGGCAAATGTGAGTTATGATTCTAACCTCTGTTTTTGGAAGCATTTTTAGCCATGATGGAGACGATTTAGGCAAAACCTAATTATTCAGCCATGTTGTAGAGCGTGAAATTCTCTTTCAGAATCCACCAAAAAAAACATTTTCAAATTCTTGGTAGAAGTGAGTTTTGTTTCTCAGTTCCTCATATGTATCAGTACTAAACCCAAGTACCTATAGGAAGACGAACTTACAATATTTTATAATTCGATCGCAGATACATATGTACTCAAATCTGCACCTAATTCCGAAAAAGTTTGGACAATGATGAGCGTCCGTGTTTGATATGAGCGATGCGCGATTATGATGTGCAGTGTACCATACCATATTGTGTAGTATGTGCACTGTGCAATGTGCATGGTACCGCTGTCAATGGCCAATCAGTGCGAACTTGAAGAGCGCTTACCGCCTATAAAACTACGTATATTTACGTCAACGTCATTCTCATTACACCATTACACGTCTACAGGTACACACTACGGTTTGTCTAACTCGTAAGCACTGGGGGGGGGGGGTCCTGAATTTTGAAAATTTCGTAGTGTTGTTCTTCGAAAAAAATCACTTACCCGATAGCGATAAGTAGGTACTACTTGTATAAAGGTGTGTTGTAGGCGGTTACCGGTTAGTACTTGGTAAGTTACCTATCTACAAAAGGGAACTCGAATTCGAATCGCTAACTTGAGGAAAAATGTCACCTCTGCGTGTTTATAAACTATACGAAGACGAAGGAGTGGGGTAGGGGAGGTCTTGGCTTGAAATTACGCGAAAGGGTACCACCGTAATAGACAATTTTTTTTCGAAGTAATTATCGTGGTCTTGATCTAGATCATATTTTATTTTTTGATCTTGATCTGATCGTAGATCATTTTGTAAATGATGTTTCCCAGCTCTGATATGTATCTATACCTACATGTAGTACGTAGGTATTGGTATAACTCTCAACACCCATACGTAAGAGTTATTTACTAGTACCTAACTCTAAAATGGCTACTAGTCGCCTAAGCGCCTACTTTATATTTTCGACAATGTTTTACTTTGTCCAAATACTAACTACCGACATCTTGTTTCTTTCTTCTCTTTTTTTTTTCAGAAAAATACCGTAAAAAATGATCTGCTGTTTGTCTGTGGGACATGGATTTTCCTGCACCAATTTATTTATCAGTGTTCTAATTTTTCAGGTAATACCTACGAAATAAGTGCTTACTACTCACCTAGATACCTACCTAAGTGATACTTAATGAAAGTTGAAACAAAATATCGCTATCGTACACAAATACCCGCGTGCTTACTCGGCTTACTTATACTTAGGTAGGTAGGTACCTACATAAACAACCACACCTGCCTACACACGTTGATCATTACAATACAGTAAAAGTATAGGTACAATTTTTAGCCGAATTTTAAAAAAAATGATAGCTATTGCCTTAAGCACTAATTCTAAATGATGTACCAGAGATGATATTTATTCATGTTTTGGCCCTCCTGGATTAAGATTATGATGTTGTAGGCCATGTCAAATCGCGTATTAGGTACATGTTTAAATGTACTTAATATCCGCGCTACATGCATCTATAGCCCTTTAGCGTTGAGCACAAATTTTAAGCTGTCAAACTGATCCAATACCTATGTAAAACTTCTGAAATGCTTGCCACTGATATTTATTCGGTATCAAAATTTTAGCTTTCTAGCTCATCTCCGCTCCTTTTGAGGTTCCGAAACATGCCTTTTCTCATTAAGATTTTGACGTTGACAGCCTACTGGTACCTATCAGTCCGTAGTCTGTACCAAACGAACTCGAGGGTCAGTAAAATTTTGTATGTAGAATTAGTGGGGGTCCCTGGGATGTCTTTTGCTATTTTGGCCACTGACTTCAAGGTAATTTTGGAAACTTTTATCACCCATCATTATTATTAATATTGCTTCCAACGTACCGTATCTAATTTTCTCAACTTCTCAGCTAATCTCTACCTACCTACTACTCTTGATGCTTTAGAACGTGATTTTTTTTGAATACTGAATTCCAACAGAAGTTCCAAACCAAAAATTCGCCTATTAAATAGCGGCCCACTTGCTATAACTTTTCATTTTATTTTATAAATTTAATAAAAACAATGAGAAATGTCCTACTATTCACAAATGTCCAAGTGAACTTAACAATCGTGCAGGTATCCATCACTTTTCGTGTAGGTAGTGCCATGTGTATGGCACTTAAACCTGATAGTTGATGTAGGTACGAGGTACATTTATTATGTACGCTTATATGTACCTACTTACCATCTATCTGTATTTCTGAAACGAAAAAGAAAGTAAAAATAAACGTCGGTACTACTTTTCAAATTAAAGTCAATGAGACAAAAAGACAATTCCCTCTCTTCTTGTGACCGAAAATGACTTGTTAAATGGTCAGAAAATTACCATTTTTTTCAAAGTAAGGTACCTACTTATTTTTTTATAAAACTTTCCGCTCTGTTTTTTTTCCTAATACGTAGGTAGATTAAGTGTTTTTGGAAAATTTCATCAAAAGTCGCGTTATTCATCAATTTTTCTCCAGTCAAGCCATAAAATTTTGATATTCAGAATTCGCTGCTATAGTTACTTGGTTTACTCCCAAAACCCTGTCTGATTTATATGTACCGGGCATGCAGAAAACTCAGCAGAAAAGAACAAAAAGTACGTTTCTGTTCCTTTCGACCCCCGTTGCGCATCGCGCATTGTTCTTTGGGATGTGCAATGCGCAACCGGGGGGGGGGGTGTCGGAAAGAAACAGAAAGTAGCAGAATTTTCTGGGGTTTTTTTGCACGCCGTATTCTACGTAGTCCTAGTGTGTAGGTAGGCTAGGTAGGTACTTGAATTTAAATGCACAAGTACCATCTACAATTCTACATAGGTATTCGCGTCAAGTTCCGAAATTTCGCATTCGAGAATTATAGGTACCTAATCTTAAAAATTACTACGTATTTTCAAAAATTTCGCAAAATTTGAATATTTTGAAAACTGTTTCGGATTTTATGAATTTTTCGGGCTTAAGTATTTGACGTGTCGCTTGTAGATTTTTTGAAGAAGCAAGATGAGTTACAATTCGTCTTCCCTCTTTCCGAGTTACGTTTCTACGAACTCGAGTGTTCATCTAGCTATATTCTTCAAACTGATGATAAGAAAAATTTGCTGGAACAATGGGCATAAGTAGTTATTATGTAGTTGTGTATACTATACACACACTGTACTTACGTAGGCACCTAATACCTGAGTGGACCCATGTACCTTACGTAGGTAGGTACCATGTATGTATTGCTAAACGAGGTCACGGCAGGGATGGGCGTACTCCATTCAACAAAATAGGTGACTCATTGTCATTACGACTCA
Source organism: Pseudococcus viburni (assembly GCA_033439095.1). Lineage (NCBI taxonomy): Eukaryota > Metazoa > Arthropoda > Insecta > Hemiptera > Pseudococcidae > Pseudococcus > Pseudococcus viburni. The sequence goes on along the minus strand of JAVBJF010000475.1, from coordinate 52,047 downwards.
ACTTTTGATAAAACGAATTGCAACTCCTACTCTTTGAAAATCTTTTGGAAAAAAGAGTCAATTCCGAGTGTAATTCGGATTTGACTATTTTTTCAACTAGGAGGTAAGTAATTCTGTCAATCATGGGCCTACACATTCTTGTAGTACCGAGGTAGGTAGTGATTTCAAAAATAGTTAATGCGAGTTCAAAAAGTGCCTAGCTAATCGCATCGTTTGAAAGTTTATTTCATTTACTGTCGAGCAAGTTGTTATGAAAAATTTTCAAAATTGCTTTCTTCCCGAGCTATTGTTTAATGAATGGACGAACCTGTATAATTACGAGTACCTATGTAAATAATTTTGGTAATTGGCGCCTGAGTGCTTCAAGTAACGCCACACTGCGACCACCACGTATTGATGGTTGGCGCGCTTATTCAGTGGTCGAGGCATTCGTCATTGGCCATTCCATCATTGGTCATTGGTAATTTGTCGCCTGTCGTGGCTCAGTCAGGAAATACGTATCGCACTCGTCATACTAGGAATGAGATTGTGACTCGGTGTCGCGTCCGCAATCGATAGCTCGGTTGCTGGGTACAAATGGTACAATAGAGAACAGACTACAGCTACAGCAGGTAGAAGTACCTACCTATGTATGTACATTTAAGTACGTAACCGAAAACCTAGACCTACTACGAGACTACATAATACATAACTCTAAACAAAAACGCTAATACTACCTACATAGTACATACGTATTTATCTAGATGGGTGGTAGTGGTAGTGGTAGTGGTGTTACGTGCGATGTGTCAAAGACAAAGAATTGTTCACAGAATTCGCAATTTGCAACTTTTCAACCCCTTGGTAGAGAGCAATAAGTGGTATTCGATTTTGAAGCGAATGGTTCACGGAGGTGTAAAAACTCATATCGCAACTTTATAGGGGTGACCGAAGTTCTCAGCAAACAAAATTACCCAAGAATGGCAACCTCATTTTGAGGCCCCCAATTCATATCTCCTTTGCATTGAGCGCTCAACAAAAATTTTGGGAGGCAGTGGCCTCGGAAAGTGGAGTAAAAAGGATGCACTGCACCCCCTCCCTAATTCTGCCTAGGATGCAAAAGTATCATTAACCCCCCCCCCTCCTTATTGCATCGGATAGGGATTTTCGAAGTATTAAAACAATAAAAAAAAATGCCTTTTCTGGGTATTGAACACCCATTTTTTTTTTCAAGTTTGCCCTTGCTTCGCTCGAGCATGAGCAAAATCACAATTATAATACGAACTATTTGAGGCAACAAGGCGAAAGAAGGCTTCTTTTTGCGCTCTCCCCCGAAAATCTTTCTGATACCATGCAAGTCTTTGTACTTACTTCGTACCCACCCAAAAAAAAGTTTCCGATGCCACTGTTGGGTTGGGAGGTCCTCCACTCGAAGTAAACTACTTGGCCAATTTTAGTTGAAATCCAAGATGTACTTTTTTTCGCTCTACCCTAGTATTAGGTAGATAGGTACCTAGCCTACCTACCACCTAGGTACCTCTACCCATACCTAAATTACGAACATATTTAGGTACCCCGTTATGTGTGTGTGTGTGTGTGTACGATTTATACCTACGTATACGTATTAGGTGTCCAAAGTGGTTTTCCTAGCGTACTCTCTCCATTATAGATCAGTGAAAATTATCGAAAATCACTGAGAAACAGTCAGAATTGCAGCACAGTGAAATTTATAAAATTTGCTAAAAAAATCAGTAAAAAATGAAAATCTTTGAAAAATCAGCAAAAATTCGCTGAAAATTAGTGAATTTCGCTGATTTTTCCTGTGCTGCAATCCTGACTATTTATCAGTGACTGTTCACTGATTTAGAATGAGAGAGTACAAAATATTAGTTTAGGCATAGGTAATAGCACATATAGGTACGCTATTGCTATACGAATACGAGTGCAAGTAAGTCTAGGTATTAATGAGTCTCAAAAAGACGTTTGAGCCTGAAATTGCGTAATTTTTTTCAACTGGGCTGGGGCCGGGGCCGGGCCCGGAGATTGGGCCGTAGCCGATGAAATTTTACCAGCTCGTCTGTGCTTGCGCCTCCGCCATGTTTCAACTACTACGTACCTATATACGTAATTATCTTGACATAAGTGCTGCTATTTAATTTCAGATCCAGCACGAATACGCACAAGCTCACGGCAGACTGATGGAACCTCCAGCCCGAAACAGCATGTGGAGATTCGGTTATCCAAATCCAGTCGATTATAACGACAATGAGTTATACTGCGGCGGATATTCAGGTCTGTAATCTTTTTTATCATTCGTCGCATTCGAGAATCGCAATCCAATTTTCATTAGGTTTAAAAAGGTGCCTATTCATAAGGCGGAGGAACTGAGGAAGATGGGAAAGGGGGAGAAGACAGGGCAATATTGTTATGGGAAATCGTGTTTGAAAAACGAAATGTGGTCATTTTGAGTACCTACCTGATAAAACAAAAAGCAAATCATTTGGAACTCTCGGAAGAGATATGCGTATGAAGCTGAAGATGAGAAATAAAATTGAGCAAACCGCGAGAGTTACCGGAAATTTTTTCGTGCGTTGTCCAAGTAAGAGTATGTTCGCTTGTTGTTCAGGCTTCAGGTTCCCTCGCTATAGGGCTACTCCCGTCTCCCACACACATACACTTTGTTATCGATGTTAGAGTTGGAGTTAAGGATTGAATACAGTAAGTTCGTTCCTACTTGGCTACTTGCGTATTCTCTTCCTAACGTATCTGTAGTTATGAAAAGATGAGATGCCGCACGGTACACTTCGGTGTCGGTGCCGGTGCCGGTGCCGGTGCCGATGCGTACTAAAGATTTGTGCAAAACACTTTGGCCGTTATTTTTAGTGCAGTGGTTACAGAATGGAGGTAAATGCGGTCTATGCGGCGATCCTTACCACCATCCAGCACCCAGACCGCACGAAGCTGGCGGAGAATTTGGAAGAGGCATCATCAGCAGGCACTACTTCTCCGGACAAGTACGATTTAATATTTATTTTTGTACGAGTAGGTAGGTACCTGTACCTATCTACCTTACGGTACATTACAGATTACAGTACATTCACGTAATACCTAAGTACCGTACCTACTCGCAGGCAGCTAAAGTAGATATAGACAGACATAAACATAGACCTAGACCTAGACCTAGACCTACATACCTAATTAGGTACTTGGCAGTCATTCAAAGATACCAATATCGATATCAGCGACAGATCTACCCGATAAATGAATATGTAGGTACGAAATACCAATATACACATACATATGTAGGTATATGTAATGTACCTAGCTACGTAGTACGTACATATGTGCCATGTAGGCATGTACCGTCTACCGTTGTGAAATTGTGATACCGCGTAGGTAGGTAGTAGGTATCCACCTAGCCACCGTCATATCTAACGTAAGTTTAAAAGGTAGGTAAGTAACTAACTATGTACCATTGTACCTATACGTGTAGGTAATCTTCTTAGCTATTTGCCCACAAAACTACCCCAGGTCAACATTCTCGTTAAGAAACTTGTACCAACATACCTATATCTGTCAAACTAGGTATGTCAAGTACCTACAGAGTGACCCAAAAGTTCCGAAACGCAACGTTTTTTCGTAATTTAGAGAGAAATCGCTCCACACTGTCTCGCGTTAATCTGAACGAGGGGTTGCCTGCGTGTAGGTCGTCAAGGGACAACGTCAACGCTGAACTCAAAATATCTGAAAAGGGTTGAGTGGGAAAGACAGTGCTGCCAATTTCACGAAAACTTGATTTTTTTGTAAATTTTGGCCCCTTTAAATTTTTGATTACACTCAAAAAAATAAAAAATAAATTTTATTAAACGTAATAATAAAAAGGCACCATTCACAAAACTAGTAAAATTTATTCAAAAAATAATAATATTTATCGCAAAATTGACAAACTTTATTTTCTATGCAATAAACTTTACCAAATTTCGTGATAAATTTTATTATTTTTTTTGATAAAAATTGCTAATTTTGCGAATGGTGCCCCGTTATTATTTTTTTTGGATAAACTTTTTTTTTTTGATAAAATTTATTATTTTTGGATAAAATTTATTTTTTTGGGATAAAATTTATTTTTTTTGGATAAAATTTATTTTTTTTGAATAAAATTTATTTTTTTGAATAAAATGTATAATTTTTTGCAACACTTTCTATTCATTTTTCATTCTCCATTTTTCTCAGTGTAGACAAAAATTGCTTGCAAAGATTTTTGATCCTTATCCAAAACTCTTACCATACCTATGCAACTTTTAGTTTTTAAAAATCTCAATTTTTAAAATAAGTTTCGAAATTTTGGGTTTTGAGATTTTTTTTTAAAAGTACAAAAATCGAAAAAAGTCAAAAAAATTTTCAAAAATTTGTAATCAATGAGGGATGAGTTCATATTTTTTAAAGAAATGGAGCTTCAGCTATGTCGTGAATGGGTTTTCATTATACATATACGTTGGGCCTTATTATGTTTTTTACGAAGCAATTTTCGCGTTCCGGAAATTTTAAATTACCCTGTACCTATAATCGCACTAACTACGGGAATACACTGCGGTGCGGTGCGGTGCGGTGCGGTGCGGTGCGATGTTAGATACCGATTGGCGCGTGGCGTGGCGTGTTCGTGTTGATGAAAGTATTTAACGTAAGTTATGATATTACCGAGCCATCGAGGTGCCAAACTGCTAACGAAGCCGTTAAAACTTCCATTCGCTGTAATCTGTACCTAATATCAATATCTAATCGTTATTCGTTATTCGTTGATCGTTGATCGTTGATCGTTGATCGTTGCACGCTATTCAGTATTCAAAAATTTCCGCTTTGGAATGGCGTACCTATGGCGTATGGGTTATGGTAATCTTTGCTGATCGCCGAAGGTTGAAGGCCGAAGGTTGCCGACTGCGGCTCGGCTACATAAACGCGCGTCTAAAATCTGCACGCGTAAGTAGGTAGTAGGTACCACGAAATGCGCGTATAGCGCCACGCGTGGCGCTATACGCGAATCGCATTTTTCGTGTCGCGTGTCGCATATCGCGTATCGCGCACCTACACCTAGACTAGGTTACATCTGCTCAACATATGTACTTACTATGTAGTGTAGGTACTTACAAATCCGTACGAACACGAAGGTACGATCTTGTTAGTGGTTGTCACATGACTCACATGAGGCAGGCACAGCTACATTACATTTACATACCTAATTGTAATTACCTATCACTTATCAGTACCGCAACTACCAAGAAGTGGTAGGTATGTAGGTATGTAGCATTGTAGCCAAAGTACTGAGGTACTTACCTACGTTATTATCTACATAAATACATATGGAGGCAATTGAAATGGGAGGGGTATTCCACAAAGTACCATGCAGTAGTATATATGTACTGTGTAGGCATAGCTTGGTATAGTGTCTCGATGTCTCGATGTCCATTTTCTGACGGAGGCGTTGAAAAAAAAAATGAAATCTCAGTTTTTGAAGGTATTTAGGTATCCGAATTTTTTTTCGATATTTACTTAATTTTAAAATGTTAATCGATATTTTCCAAATTTTCATTCGGCGTTTTTGTAACAGAGTACCTCCCTACCTCCCGCCCACCCCTCTCCAGAAAAATTTGCTCGGACTGTCTCTGTCGCTATTCACTTTTTCACTTCTTTTTTGTTTTAGTTTGTGTTTTTTTTTTTTTCAAATTCCGAAAATTAGGTACATACTTAGGTACATTGGTAGGTACTAGCTACTAGTACTAGGTACCTAATATTTTCACAAACAAACTTTACTTTTCAACTTTTCACGAGAAGAATAGTACCAGCCACCCTAATTTTCGTTTGACTATTTCTCAACGTGACATCTCCGGCGTATATCAACTCGTCGCAAATAGCGAACGAATACTACCTATTAAATAATAATTAGTCGCCCTCGCCCTAATCGCATTGTTGAAATATTTGTTAAATCGACGCTGCGTTGCTTGTTGGATTATCGCGTCACGTAAATACTAAATATAGGTATATTGATGAATATATCGCATCGCATCGCTTCGTTTTTTAATTGCCTACCTACTGCTACTTTAATACCTATGTATTTGAGAAAATAAAATGCGACGATTTATTTGTCCATTGTCCATTGTCGATTGCCCATTGTCCTGTCTACCTACAGCATTACCTATTACCTACCTGCAACTGCATAAGTGCATATATTCATGTAATCATGTAGGTACCTACGTATTGGCATTACGCTACCGTAGGTACGTCCGTACGTAGTATGTATATGTAGGGTAGGTCCTAGGTCCTAGGTCCTAGGTAGTACCGTATGCTTAGTAGAAAATTACCTAGCTGGGTTACCTACGCAGGTCTAGATACATACATATGTAGGTAGGTAGTAGGTACAATGGTACATACTTAGGTAGTACAGTGCTTACTGCTTACTGCTTACTATTAAAGTAAAAATAGGTATCCAGACGCATATTCTGCGTAATTATAAGTACCTAAGTAGGTATATATGCATATTAGATAGGGTGTAGGTAATTAGGTATCTATGTAAAATAAATGCACGGATGATACGCTATATACGTAATTACGTAGGTAGCGTGCTAGCGTGCTACACACAGCGAAGTACCATTTGCGGATCAGGCTTTCCCGATCGACTAAAAGACTCTGAAATTTTAAGTTTCAGGTAAACCTGAATACGGCATCTGAAACAATGGAGTTTTTACTACCAAAACACCTTTGTTTCAGATTTTTTCCATCAGCCCTTTGCTTGTGGGAATTTTCTCCACAAACCTCCATTTTTTCGAATTTTTCAGGGGTCCCGTTTGTGGAATGTGGATCAAACCACTTGCAGAAAAAAGGTCCTACGGAAAGTCACTTCCCTCTAAATCAATATTAGATACTTACAAATTTCATTTTTTTAAAAATACTGACGGTGAATTTTTTCTAGATCATCCATTTTTCGCTTCAAAAAATGCCTTTAAAAAATCATTATATTTTTTTCTGCTTTGTAATGAAAAAAAAAAACACCAATTAAAGATATGTAATAGCCGTAGAGCTCGGATTTTTATGCACAAAAAACTTGGAAATATGCGCATAAAATATTCATAATAGGTAAGTATGCATTTATGAGCGAAATATGCATAAAATAAATATGCAATAGCAATATGGATGTCTCTTAACACCGTATCAGGCCTGTGCAGAGAGGGGGGGAAAAGGGGCATTTCCCCCCGGGCCCGAGTTTGTTTGGGGGCCCGTAGGGGCCCGCGAGGGCCCCTTAGGACTAAAAAACATACTGTCTTTACCACGAGCGCGAGGCCCTCTCAAACAAAAATTGGCTTAGCACGTTCACGTCACATGAGTACACTCGTAGGTCTGGTTTGAATTGTTTTATAATTTTAGTTGTGTAATAGGATGGGCCGAAAAACCGAAATTTTTGATGTTTTAGTTCCGATACTGCGCAAAAGACAAGGGCTAGGGCGAGTAGAAAATTATATTTGAAAAATTCAAAATCGATTCATTTATGTTCCGATCGCGTAAGAGCCTTCGATTCTGTAAAAATTGTCAAAAATTTAAAAGCTATTAAAAATCAATTTCAACAATTATTTAACACTGTGTAGATCGAAAAACACAATTTTTTCGAGAAAATCGCCATTTTATAACAATTTTTAATTTTTTTTTCATAGATGAAGTGAAGTGTAATAATTATGAGAAAGTAAAAAAGCTATAAAATATAGATTTTAGCAAAAAATTGTGCTTTTTGGTCTGCATACAGTCTCAGTCACTGAATAATATTTGAATTTTTTTTACTTAATCAATTTTGAATTTTCTTGGAATGAAATAATTTTTTTTTCGAAAATACCTACTTACTTACTGAATTATTGACAATTCTTAAAGAACTGAAGGTTCTCGCGTTAATCGACTTAAATTTTTTGTTATCCACAGCCTCCTTCTTTTACGCGGTATTGGAACTCAAAAATCAAAAATTTTGTATTTTTGAGCCCTCCCCCCCCCCATTGTGGGAAACATTTTTTCTCTTCAATTTTTCCCCCCGGGTCCGGATTTTCTCTGCACAGCCCTGCACCGTATGCTTTATTTTATTGTTTTATTTGCTTCAAAAACGTTAGAGTAACAAGAAAGATTCGATTTCATATAATGATTAATTGAAATTATCAATTATAAGTTATTAAGATCATTCGTAAATCATAATAACTTTAACTATGTACTACCATTAGTATTAATTAATTTTTCCAGCAAAAATTTTTTTTATGATTTTTTTCTTCATTTCGTGAAAATTTTTTTTGCGGGTCGCTTTTTGTTTGAAAATGAGTAAAAAAACACGAAATTTTGAAGGTTTTATTCAAAATATGCAGTAAAACGCAAAAAATGAGTAAAATATGCAGAAATATGCACTTAAAAAACACCCGTAATATGCAAAATTATGCATTTATGGCTGAAATATGCAAAGTATGCAATAACAAATAGGACTCATTCGACTCATAATTTCATGAATCACAAAGAATTCCGATCTGTTCAATATGCGCAATAATTTTTCACGTAGCAAAATATGCAATTTCATAAAAATCCGAGCCCTAGCTAATAGGTAATCCGGTGGTTCATACACACGCCTATTTTTTTTAATATATTTTTTTACCCAATTCCTTGTTATGTGGCTTGATCCACAACCGGGCCCTGATCCACAATTGGTACTTCGCTGTATGCACTTATCAGCTGCGTTGCACTGCTAGATAGTTAAGGTAATTAAGTAATTGGTCGTCTACTTGTATGTGTTTGCAGGTCATTGACATAGTAATCGAACTGACATCCAATCACAGGGGAAGATTTGAACTTTATCTCTGTCCGAACAATAATGCGAAGTACGAAGCGACTCAGAATTGTTTTGATAGGTAGGTAGCGGTACTCGCACGGCTCGAAAAATACATACCTAAGTACCTACCTGCGTAGGTAGTAGGTAGGGTACATCTCGATATTAGGCGGGCAGATAGGTAAAATAATTGGGTATTCGAATAGAACTACCTGCATAAAATTCACACAATACATACACGTTATGTTACTCAAAATCTCCAAATTTGCTTCTTCGAGTTAATTTTTGCAATCATTCGTAAAAAAAATATTGAAAAAGGCGCATTTCGAAATTTCCACGAAGAGTTTGATTTTTCGATTTAGTTATTTCTTTTCTAAAAATTTGTCGTTTCAAGGTTTTAAATCGAGCCACATATGTATCACTGGCAACGAATTCACTATACATATTGGTATACAAATAGACAAAAAAATTAATACCAGATTCGTGTTCAACTACGACGCAATTTAAGTGAGAAACAGACATTTTTTCGATTAAGAAATTTTCTAGTCGAATCTTTGTAGATACGCGTGCAGGTGCAGTATCTCCCTCCCCCTCCCCCTCCCATCCATTCGAATAGTCAAAGACCGCGCCAAGGAGAAATAAAAGTGAAAATTTTTACCAGGTAGGTAATCTTCGTGTCTTTGGCATCAAATCGATCGAAAGTGTTTCAATATTACTCGATTGGAACTCGAGCAGGGATTTTTGAAGTTGATTCGCCGAATAATTACATTATTTATCAGTATCACATTGGTCCCCAAAGGGAACATACTTTTGAAAAAAACACGGTTTTTTGTGATTTTAGGCAAGTAAAAATGGCGTGAGATTCGTGAAACAGCACTGAAAAGGTGCGATTTGAGTTTCTACATCTCCCTGAACCGTTGCCACCCTTCTCGGATTAAAGATCTTTCTGCTACCAGGGGGCCGAAAAGTTGCAGATCGCGAAATTCAAATATTGTGAAATTTTCGCTGGCTCCGAGTAATTTATTTTTACGCCGGGTAAGTTTACCTTCTTTTTCAAAATAAATTTCTGAAGATAATTTTCAAAATTTTCTCGATCAGTGTAGCCATTTGCAAATTGTGAAAGTCAAATTATTGGAATTCGCGGTGATCTGATTATGAAAAAATTAATTTCGAGATTTGAAGCAAAATTATTGCAAAAAGGGTGTTTATCGGGGTATTGTGATCTGCTGAACACGAATATAGGACTGGTTTTTTCATTTGGCCATTTCTTCCCTGAAAATTCGTCATTTTTTGCTCGAGATGTGAAATTTTAACTTGAAAATGACTAATTTTCAGAGAAGAAATTGCCAAATGAAAAAACCAATCTCATATTCGTGTTCAGCAGGTCAAGATACCCCGATTAACAACCTTTTCGCGATAATTTTGCTTCAAGTCTCGAAATTGATTTTTTCATAATTAAAAATCAGGGGTTTTGTGGTTTACAAGTGACTGCACTGGTACGAAATTTTCTCCTTATTTTGTTTCTGATTAATGAAAAAACAAAAAAAATTGTGAATTTTTCCAGGGATAAGATAATATAGTAAGATACAACATGATCAGATCAACGCGAATTCCAATAATTTGACTTTCACAATTTGCAGTTGGCTACACTGATCGAGAAACTTTTGAAAATTATCTTCAAAAATTTATTTTGAAAAAGAAGGTAAAATTACCCGGCGCAAAAATAAATAACTTGGAGCCGGCGAAAATTTCACAATATTTGCCTAGAATCGCAAAAAACCGCGTTTTTTTTTTCAAAAGTATGTGCCCTTTGGGGACTCCTAGCTCCCCGGGAGCTCTAATTTTTTTTGGGTAGTCTCCGATAGTGACCCAACAACCCTTCCGAGCTTGGTCAAAATCCGAGGTACCTATGTTTTTTTTTCGCACTTCACCCTAGTCCTCATACTTTTAGGCACTAGAGTACATCTACGTACCTGGTACCTGCATAGTGGATTAGGTACCTACCTACACAGTACATACGTACCTTGAATTTTCATTTTTGTTACAGATTTCCGCTATACGTTCATGGCACTAGAGAAGTTAGGTATTTAATACCGCCGGATTCCAGTAAGAAAGAAACGTTTTACTACAGAGTTAGATTACCGCCTTATTTGACTTGTTCGCAGTGCGTTCTGCAATGGACTTATTACACAGGTAGGTTGTGGGTAGCTAAAGCATAGCTAGTAGCTAGTAGCCACTAGCCACTAGCCACTAGCCACTAGTCACTAGCTACTGCTAGGAGTGCTAGGTATTCGTATCTCGTAAATCGTACAACGCGCCAGATAGGTAGGTCTGGGTACTGGGTAGGTACGTCTACGTACGTATCACTTTGCTAAAAGTGTTTTACACTCCGGTCTATACCTATACGTTACTTGAATGTTTGGCACGCCTGAAATTACAATGGGTACCAACTGAATTTTTAATCGAATCAGCTCGTTTTGATCATACTCGCGCTAATTTAGGTTTGCGTACCTACACAAACACAATATTATGCGGGTATTTTTCGTTTTTCCTCTTTGAGTTATGGTACTCAGCGTGTAAGCCTAGTTGGTAGGTATTTATGTTAGGATGTCTTAAATCGATTTTTCCAATTTCGGACATCTCGCCCACAGGCGGTCTGGCTACTTAAGGCGCACCGGGAAAATTGAGAACTGAAATGACGCTTCGCAGCAGAAAGTTAGTGATTGGTTTTTTTATTCGTAATTTTTTTTAAAGATGGTTTTACAGCAACGGGGCGTTAATACCAATTTTTCGATCACAATGGAGAAAAGGGGGTTCATACCATTATTTGAAAAAAAACTGGATAAATCCATCGTGTCCAAGCAAAAAAAAACATCCAAAAGCTAAAATTTCTTTATTTTATAAATCAATATTTTAATTTTGAAAAGGAATCGAAATTCTCAACCCCTATCTCTTATACGTAAGTTGGGATTCATATGCTCGAGCAAAGCGAGGGCTAAGATTTGAAAAATTGACGATTTTCAAAAAGAAAATAGGTGATTCGTTTTTTAATATTTTGATGTTAGAAAAAATTTCATTAATTTGAAGTAAATATCTCGTGTTTCTTAAAGCTTTTTTAAAACAAAATTTCACACTTTTTTCGTGTTTTTATACTATACGTATCTACATGATAAAAATTTTTGTTTTTGCTTATCTACTTCCTGTTTTTTCGTACCAGTTTTCAATTCAGTTTGCCGACTATTTGAGAAATTTTCATAATTAAATGGTCGAAGTCGAAATTTAAAATTGGAGCGCACCAGGTTTTTCACTTAGCCGGTCTGCCCGTGATCCCAGGGCGTCTAAGCTTGAAATGGTTTGGATGGTCTACTGTTTTATCACTATATTTTGATGTTTTCTAAATAACTTGAAAAAGAAGCAATTTTGGATCATTTTCATAATAACTTAATTGGAAGAGGATGAAATACGCTTTCGATTGATATAATTACTTTTTGATTTCATGCAACTTTAAATTGTTGTATGAAATCAAAAAGCAATTATATCAATCGAAAGCTTATTTCATCCTCTTCCAATTAAGTTATTATGAAAATGATCCAAAATTGCTTCTTTTTCAAGTTATTTAGAAAACATCAAAATTTAGTGATAAAACAGTAGACCATCCAAACCGTTTGGCAGAGAGTATGCAACCCGCGCATCCGCGAATGCCCTATTGGGGACGCAAATAAACATTGGAGAAATAGGGTGCACTGGAAAATACCCCGGTGTCCCACTTAGCCAGACCGTCTATTATCTCACCCCCTCGATTGGTTCATTTCCCAATACTTAAAGATGAGATTCCCAAAATTTTTATAGAAAAGTGAACCACTCCAGGTGATGAGAACTTCAAAATTTGAAGAAAAAAAAATTCACCGTTGTTATAAGAATTAAGAAACATCCTAACTTACCTAGATGGGTAGCGGGACTCACTTTAACGTAAGTACATAGGTAATAGGTACGTACGTAGGTTCATGTAGCCGTAGCTGGCTGGCGCTAAACCTATTATAGTTCCACTACCACTACCACTACCTATACAAAACAAACATGATAAAAATTATTTGCAAACAACTTTTTCATTCGCTTCGATTCGACACTTCAAATTTGAAATTATTTTCTCGACGAGTAAAGCAATTTTTTGCCCATTGCCTAATACATAAAGAAAGTACCAAACGTGATGCGAGGACCGAACCGCAACCACAACAGCGCTGTGCCCGCCAGTACGTCAACGTCTGTATTTCATGCGAGTGGCGCGCCTTCGAACTAAGACGTATGCAATTTTATTAACATATCGCGTTCGCACGAATACGAAACAATACTGACCCTGACGTAATGTAAACGACGGTGGCATATACATATGATATATGATCGGCAGGTAATATGTGGGGCAAATGCGAGAACGGCACCGAAGGCTTAGGATGCGGACATCCGGAAACATTTCGAAACTGCGCCGATATACGTATAGTCAGCAGCTCATCCGGGTTGCCTCCGCAGTTTGTGAATATATTTTCGAATTCTGCGGCATTATTGTCGAGAGAATTTCCTTTGAAGTCTGGCCCTCAGCTGTCCTACCCGAGCGTTGTCAGGTAACCGTATACTTTACGTTTACACGCACAGCATCTACTAAGTACATACCTAGCTAGTAGCTACCTGTTACCTACTACCTACAGCTACTGATTTACTTACGTAGGTGCTTATAAGTAATAACTAAGTACACATCAAATATGTATGTAGGCCTAGGTATGTAGCTACATTTACATATGTATTTTCCTATAGTCACTAGTCATCTAAATCTATAAATAGTACACAGGTGCGTCTACACGCAGGTAAATATAGTCATGTAGGTACCTACTCGCAGAGACATGCTCCCCCCCCTCCGACGCATTTAAGCAGTCCCTACACGCGATTGTGAAGCTTTTTTTGGGAGGGTAAAAATTGGGTATGGAGACTTGGAATACCAGAAGGATTATAGAGGGATGGGGTAAAAGGGAGCCTTCTTCCGCACTGTCGTCTCAACTAGATAATAGAATTGTGATTTGAAAAAATCTGATTTTAATGCCCAAAAAATAAATTTTTTCGTGTTTTAATTCTTCGAAATCTCTATCTGTAAAATGGAGGGGGGGGGGGGGGGTACATTTGATATTTTGTACCCTGGTCGGCGATTTCTAACATTTACTCCTTGAACCCCATTTTTCGACGCCACAGGTACATATATTTTACAACGTTCAATTATCAGTTTTATCAGTTTTAATTACATAACAGAAAAGTAAAAAAGAGGAGGTCGTGAAAAACGGATATGTCAAGTTTACTCACGTTGAATTCGAAAAATTGTTGTGAGAAAATCTTTCAAACGTAGATAAATTGAGGTGATTTTGATTTTTGATGAAGTTTCGATTTTCAAAAAAAAAAGAAAATGGTAAACTCAGCCAGAGTGAAACGAGGGCAAATTTTTTTGTAGAATATGCGTTATTGCTGTCGAAAAATATGGTTTTAAGATCACAAATACTTTTCGAATAAAAAATTCAGTTTTGGAGGGCTTCTGGGTAGGAGGGGGTGCCCCCCTCTTTACGCCATTTTGTAGTAAAGAGTACCAGAGTGCTTGTTTACGTGTAGTTGGTTAGGTACTCGTACGTCTATACCTAACATCTAAGTACTTACTAGCATAAGCACACCCAAGGGGGGGGGCTCAGGCCCCTCATTTTTCAATTTTTACCACTTAAGTCTGTATGTATATGTATTATCTTCCAGCCTCACTGAAATAACAGGATACTTGATTTTTTCATTGAATTTTAACGACCCCCCCCCCACCATTTTCCCTCGAAATCTGACTCTGAGCCCCTCTCTTACACAATTTCTAGGTGCGCTTATGCTGTTATGCTTACTAGTACAGTACTACTTACTCACAATCTATGTAGTTGCCTAGCTGCAAACGTTTCTCAATTTTACAAAATTACAAAATGCGTACTTAGTTTAGGTGGTTTTTTTTTCAGCTCGCAAGTGTGCGTTGCCAGTAAACGATATCAAATTATACCCGGCATGGATAAATGGTGTCAGTCAAACTGCGTGAATTTTCCATCCGTATGCCCGAAAGATTTTTGCACTTGTCCGTAAGTAATCGTAGTCGTAAGGTACCGGTACATTACCTACTTAAGGTCAATCGAGGTGATTGTGAACGCTTTGTGCATTTTTGTAGTGAAGCAAAAAACTTTGAACGGTTATGCTATAAATTTTCTTTACCCCAAAAATGGTTTACTTTATCTGACAATATGAAAGGTGTTTTTTTTTTTAATAATGATGTTTGTTCATTCATTTTAAAAATTTATTACTGCCAGATGTGAAAACCCCTTTTTGAAAATAAGGGTTTTACAAAAATCGAGTTTTATTACAAAATAACCATCAAGAGGTTTTTTTTTCATATGTGAGCCTGGATATAGAAACCACCCTTAGGTGTAAAAAATTGGTTTTTGAGTGGAGGTTCTCCTTTGATTCTATACCTTCTGAAACGCCCAAAATCAGTGTCAATTCAGAAATCAATTTTTTTACACCTAAGGGTGGTTTCTATATCCAGGCTCACATATGATTTTTGGGTATCAACTTCATTTTTTGAGATGTGCTCAGTTCTTTGTTCACATTTACCCTGATTGACCTTATTAACAACGTGCAATCTGTAGTTAAGTAGTACCTACTGACTAGACCACTACCTCTACCTGAAACCTAAATACTTAATACTTACTTGCCTATTTACTAGGGTGGATCGCGAAAAAAAAACATATCTCAGATTTCAACCAAATTCGCTGGGGTTGTTGGGTCATCATCGGAGACTACCCAAAAAAATTTTGAGCTCCGTAGGTGAAGAGGGAGGGGAGCTAGGGGCTCTTAAAGGGCACCTCCTTTTGAAAAAAACGCGGTTTTTTGTGTTTTTTAGCTCGAAAATATGGCGTACGATTCACGAAAGAGCACTAAAAAGGTGCGATTTGAGTTTCTACACCCCCTGAGCAATTGCCGCCCCTCGAAAATGAAAACCCATTCTGCTACCCGGGGGTCCAAAAGTTGCAGATCGCGAAATTTCAATGTTGTGAAATTGTATTTGGCCTCGAATTGATTACTTTGACACCGGACAATTTTATAATTTTTTTTCCAATTTTTGAAGAAAATTTTGAAAATTTTCTTCGATCAGTGTGACCAACCGCAAATTGTAATATTCAAATTTATGGGATTCGCGTTGATCTGATCATGTATAATTATCTAATCGCCAAAAAAATTGAAGCAAAAAATTTTTAATTTCAAAACATTTTAAATCAAACTTAAAGAATACAAAAATTGGAACAAGAGAAAAACTCATTTACAATCTACTTACAAAACTTTCGAACGTTTTAAATTACATGCAACTTAAATAAAAATGATAGTTATTGAAATCTCATCAATCATCGAAGTACAGATACACATAAATTTTATTTACGACGTAGAGCGAGAAGGATAATCTTTTTTGGTTTCAAATTTTTTTAAAAACTTTTGATTTTTCAGTTTGTTGTAGAAACGTTTTGTGCATATTAATTCGCTCTCCTGAAACATTTCTTTTTTGGAAAATAAGTGGGAATCAATTCATACATACCCTGCCAAAGAAATGGGAATCAATTCGCACATTCACTCTTGAAAAAGGGGGAATCAATTCGTACATTTCCAAAAAAAAAAAAATGGGAATCAATTCCCCTGTATTTTTACACAAATATTTCTTTGGGAATCAACTCACCTACAGCCGAAATTTTAGAAGTTACATATTCGTCGAGTAGAATAAGAATAAGATAATTTGTATTGGCGGAAAAATGAGCGGAAAATGAAGAATTTTTTTTAGAATCAAATTCAGGAAATGAATGTGGCTAAAAAAATGACAAAATTTTTTTCTTAGTGGTCGAGTCACTGGCATGAGAATTTTTTAAAATCATGATTTCTATAGCCATGAAAAAAATTGATTCAAAAGTAATCTATATTCCATACATTGGTGTTTCTCATAACTTACAATTGGCTGCACTGGTATAAAAAATTTTCTCTACAATTGATTTCCAATCATTTAAAAAACAACAAAAAACTGGTGTTTTTCTTTAGCAATTAGATATAGATGATCAAAACAACGCGATTCCCATAAATTTGAATGTTACAATTTGCGGTTGGCCACACTGATCGAAGAAAAATTTTCAAAATTTTCTTCAAAAATTAGAAAAAAAATTATAAAATTGTCCGGTGTCAAAGTAATCAATTCGAGGCCAAATACAATTTCACAACATTGAAATTTCGCGATCTGCAACTTTTGGACCCCCGGGTAGCAGAATGGGTTTTCATTTTCCAGGGGCAGCAATTGCTCAGGGGGTGTAGAAACTCAAATCGCACCTTTTTAGTGCTCTTTCGTGAATCGTACGCCATATTTTCGAGCTAAAAAACACAAAAAACCGCGTTTTTTTCAAAAGGAGGTGCCCTTTAAGAGCTCCTAGCTCCCCTCCCTCTTCACCTAGGGGGCTCAAAATTTTTTGGGTAGTCTCCGATGATGACCCAACAACCCCAGCGAATTTGGTTGAAATCTGAGATATGTTTTTTTTTCGCGATCCACCCTACTATTTACGTACCATAGGTACTTACGTAAATAGGCAAGTAACTAAAGTAACGTACATATTACGTACCTATACGTACTTACGTAGGTACCAGGTAGACCTACTGGAAAGTTAAGTACCCCTCGTAGGTATCCTAGTAGCTAACCTCGACTCGTGTTTTTCTTTCATCTTATCTAGCGAACAATGCTCGGCTATAGGAGAAATTGCTGACGAACCCGGCGCAGACGAGTACTGCCAAGATCAATGCATTGTTTACGGAGCTCAGTGCCCAAGACATCGATGTACGTGCGAATAAGAATAAACCGCCTCATTCGTCGCCTCACCTATTCGTATTAAAGTTGTGATATGTATTTGTATTTTTATATTGCATTTTACTTCGATTTTTTGTTTTTGTTCTTTTTTTTCAAATACACGCGCATTCTACACGTTTAGCGAATTCACAAGAATACGCGCGTCATTTACCTACTCGTATACGCACAAACCGCAGTATGCATAATTACTCAGGTACCTACTACCCAGCTACCTACCTAGACGTATTATCTACATATTAAGTTCCCGAATATTGTTCAAAAATTTGCTTTTGTCACAACTGAGAATTTTTCAAATATCGTATTCCCAGATTAAGGCAGGGCCGTGCAGAGAAAATTCGGGCCCGGGGGGAAAAATTGAAGAGAAAAAAAGGTCTCTGACAATAGAGGGGGGGGGGCTCAAAAATCCCAAATTTTTGATTTTTAAGTTCCAATATTGCGCAAAAGAAGGAGGCTGCGGATAACAAAAAAATTTAAATCGATTAACGCAAGAACCTTCAATTCTTCAAGAATTGTAAAAAATTCAGTAAGTAAGTACATAGGTATTTTCGAAAATAATTTTTTTTTAAATTCCAAGAAAATTCAAAATTGATTAAATCAATTTCAGAGATTATTCATTGACTCAATTTTTTGCTAAAATCAATATTTTATAGCCTTGTCACTTTCTCTTATTACACTTCTCTTCATCTATGAAGAAAAATTTTAAACCGTTATAAAATGGCAATTTTCTCGAAAAAATTGTGCTTTTTGATCTACACAGTCGTTGAATAATCTTTGAAATTGATTTTAATACCTAACTTTTAAATTTTTTGAAAAAATTAATTTTTGACAATTTTTAAAGAATTGAAGGCTCTTGCGTGATCGGAACATCAATTAATCGATTTTGAATTTTTCAAATATAATTTTCTACTCGCCCTAGCCCTCTTCTTTTGCGCAGTATTGAAACTCAAATATCAAAAATTTTGGTTTTTCGGCCCATCCTATTACACATCTAAAATTATAAAACAATTCAAACCAAACCTACGAGTGTACTCGTGTGATGGGTATGTGCTAAGCCAAATTTTTTGTTTGAAAGGGCCTCGCGTTCGCTGTAAAGACAGCATGTTCTTTAGTCCTAAGGGGCCCTCGCGGGCCCCTACGGGCCCCCGAAAACCTCGGGCCCGGGGGGAAATATCCCTTTTCCCCCCCTCTCTGCACAGGCCTGGATTAAGGTATAGGTACCTAGCTACCTAGTACCTACGTATTAATCTGAGTAAGTACTGCAAGATGTACACATATACACTGAGATTAATTCGCAGAACGCGCGCTACCGTAGAAAGAAGTACACGAGTAGGTACGTCTACGTACTACCTACGTAGGTATTTACTTTACTCGCTATTACGTACGCGTTCATACTTTTCCGCATCACATGTCGATTAATTTTTGTTGCTTATCTACCTACCTACCTACCTACCTACCTAACTACCTTTTCTTTTATTTTTTTTCGCGCAAAAAAACATTTATTGATATAAAAGATTGCTAGTGTTTTACAAAATGTGTTTTTTTTTTCAAACAAAAACCAAACCATACCATTGTTTTTTTTTGTTTGAAATGTTTTTTTTTTTTGAACTCAATTTCATGTGTGTTGGAAATTCAGTGTTTAACCCATCGACATCTTCTAGCTCTGGACCAAAGTTTAAAACGGTATTATAACTTCTAGGGGTGTACATAAATGTTCAACCTTTCATTTCCCTTATTGGGCAAATTTCCTACTTTCTTATTTGAAGGGGCAAAATTTTTAGATAAAATATGTATTCTTCGTGTTTATTGATAATTTAATCGTCACCCGACAGATACTTGAGTATCTATGCCCTACTGGTCCGTGCACAACACTTTGCCTACCCTTTGGATTTAAGAGACAAAAAAATTAAAGTTCGTGCCGGTCAAAATTTTTCTCAGAAACGTTTACCGGTTTGCCCCTTCAAATGAAAAAGTAGGCGATTCGTTGAACAGCGGAAATGAACTGTGGGCCAAGCGCGCATAGGTACTAGAAGGCATTTCCAGGTAGGTACTACCCGATCACTCGCTCCTGCCAACGCACAGCGGGCCAGGAGACCCCCAAAAACGTTCGTTTTGCTCAAAAACCCCGAAAGAACGTTCAAAAAATGTTTACCTCATGTTTTTGAGGTCGTAGATTTCAAATTTTGAAGAGAAAAAAATTTTCGAGTGAGGGGTGGGGCAGGAGAGAGGGGTCTAAATTGAAATTTCATGATAATATCGTGTAATATGTCTAAATATACGTTTTCGAGGTCGTAGATTACGAATTTCGCACTCAAAAAAATTTTGGAGTGAAAAGAGGGGCACGAGGGAGGGGTGAAAATTGAAATTTCACAATAATATCTTGTAACTTGTCAAAATATAAGTTTTCGGGGTCGTAGATTACGAATTTCGCACTAAAAAAATTTTTGGAGTGAGGGAGGGATCGAAATTGAAATTTTACGATGATAATGCACATATAATATGTCAAATTATATACATTCAACAGGTTGTAGATTACAAATTTTGTACTCAAAAAATTGTACGAGTGAGGATAAAGCGAAATTTAAATTTAAACCCCACCTACTGCCTTCCTTCTACAATTTTTTGAGTACAAAATTCGTAATCTACGACTTTGAAAACATATATTTTGACATATTACACGATAGTATTGTGAAATTTCATTTTTTACCCCTCCCTCTTGCCCCTCCTCCAACTCCAAAGTTTTTTTGAGTGCGAAATTCGTAATCTACGACCTCGAAAACATATATTTTGACATATTACACGAAAGTATGGTGTAATTTCATTTTTTACCCCTTCCTCCTGCCCCCCTCCTACTCAAAAATTTTTTTGAGTACGAAATTCGTAATCTACGACCTCGAAAACGTATATGGTGATATATTATACGACAAGATAGCATACCATACCGAATTTTTAATTTGAACCCCTCGCAAAAAAACGTGGATTTTTTTACTCATTTCTGTCAGAAAATTGCCCGTGTAGACAAATCGTGCAACTTTGTGCAAAAAATAACACCGGATTCGGTTTCAGGACACTAAAATCTATAATTTAAACCATATACGGACACTGACGCCGACTGAGAAAGTATAGTTTTATTCCAAAAACCATTTAAAATCTTGCGAAAATATGGACATCTTTCGAGAGTTATGATTGAATTATCATTTCTCAAATCGAAAAACCAAATACATGGCTGAATAGCCCTTACTTTTCTGATCATTTTGCACTAATTGACATCTCAAAAATATTAACATGAACCAGAAAAATATTGCTTTGTAAACACCCCATAAACCAGATAAAACTAGTTGACTGCACATCGTCAACTTTGCCGGGTGCTGGAAGGGAGAGGGGGACGAAAATCAAAATTGCGCTACTCATTTCGTGCTACCCTGATATCTAACAACAGATTAGCAGTGTTGCCAACTTGATCCATGACAATTTTTTTCGCAGAAAACGAACGTTTTTGGGGGTCTCCTGGCCCACTGTGCAACGTAAGGTACGAAAAAAAAAACGGTTCGGTGACATTTGTCACCAGTGTGGTGGCAGCGGGTTAGGAACCGTTAAAAACAATTTATGTTTTTTTCTAAACTACTCTGGATGAATATAGAATTTTAAAATTCACAATTTAATTTTTATATTATTTTTAGTTATTTATTTTATTAAAGAATTCGTTTGATTTTTACCCATAATTCAAGGGGTTACTGTTTTCTAGTTTTAGTTCCATTCCTTTCAATGAAATTTCAGTTGAATTTCATTCGATTTACAAAAAAAATGACAAAAAAACATTCTGAAAAAGAAGTTTTAAACAAAAATGTGTTGGAAATTCAATCATGTTTAAAACAGTTCATGTTTTTTTCTTGACATCCCTGACCACCCTCTTGCATACCGAAGGTTTATAAAGGGGAAAGGTGCAGCATTTGAATTTCGAAAAGATATACTTACATTATAAATGATACCTATATGAAAAGGTAAAAGGAAAGGGAAAAGATAATGAATGGATGAATGAATGAATGAATGTTTATTTCTTTTACGCGCCCTCCTATACGCAGATGCGTGAGCGGAGGACGCGGATTATTAGAATTATTTTACAAAAGAGATAATAATAATAATTCGTATAGTAGAAGTACTGAATAGCTTGCATACAAATAAATAACAGAGAACAGTATTTTAGATAAGCATAATAAGCCAAAATATGGTAAATTGAAGCAGTGGAGATTTATAAAGAGGAGAGATGGAGCACAAGAATTTTTGGGAGAAATCCTTAGATCTTATAAGATAAGAAAAAGCGTAGGATAAAACAAAGAGGAAATGATACCTTCCTATACTCGGCTAAGTGACACGTAATTTTAAAAATCTTCTCCCAGTTCTCATCTCTCCTCCTCCCCCCCCCCCCCCCCCCATCCAAGCCGTAAAATTTGTAAAATACATACATATTACCTCCATACATACGCATGCATACGCAGACGTACTCTTACAGTATGTATAGTATAGGTACCTACCTATCTACGTACCTACCTAGAACCTACCTACGGTTAGCCGTGTTTCTTTCCGCGAACGCTTTCGTTTGGATTTCGATATCGATATCGATACATGCTAGACGCTACGGTACTTGCATTCGAACAATGGCCAATCGCCACACCTCACCGAGTCCATCGCCATCTAATGCAGAATTTTTAATTACGACAGCGACGCGACGTTTCGGAGACGATCGCTGTAAACGCGTGTTACAACCGAACCCACGAAAAACTATTCACAAACTTTTAAAATTACCAATAGTCGGCTTATAGAAAGAAATAATACTTTTTTTAGCACATAACCAAATAATGTGTTGGGTGTACCTCGTACCCACTTATCTATGCGTAAAGCGTAAATCTAAATACTGCAAAATTGGGTACTACATAGTTACAACCACTCAACCTCAACTTTGGTCAAACATTCGTATTTGTATTATAATAACTAATAAGTAAGTATAGGTAGGAAGTATACGATACATTTGTTACATATGTACATAAGTTTGCAGCGCTCCCTACAGCGCGAGGTTGAAATTGAAGTGTATAGGTAAACTGACCAAAAACTGTGGAAAGATGAGATCCGGGGTAAAATCTGCCAATGCACTTCTGGTGGTCCCCTGATGCCTAAAAATCTGGATCTCACCTTTCCTCATTATATGTAGGTACCTATAGCTTATACATACCTATATATATATACGTTTATGTACACTTTTGTCTTTGATTAAACTCCAAAGCTGTGAGCTTTCAGAAAGGGACACATATCACAAATTGTAGAACAAGGATTGAAATTTTGAGATTTCAAATTTCATAATCCATTCAGCCGTTTTTAAGATTTCTAACTTTAAACTTTGAGAAATTTAAATAAAAAGGATGAAAATTTGAGAAATTTGAATGAAAAAAATGAAAATTGCGGAACGCTTTAAATTTCGATTTTATAAAAACCCTCCAACCAATTGAGTTGATTTTCAGAAATGACAGAGGAACGAGTAAGGTCAGGAGGTGCTACGGTAAAAATTTTAGCTCAATCGTTTGAGGTAGGTATATCATCCCCCGGGTAGCTGAAAATTTATTAACAGCTTTTTTGAATTTCTTATCTGAACTTTAAGCGTGAATAACTTGAAAACTAAGCCTCCTCAAAAAAATCTAGTGACACACTAACGAAGGCAAATTTAATTCTCTACAACTTCCTACAATAACTTTTTTGCGGGGCGCCTCCATTGCTCAGTAAACGGTCCTCAGTTATTAAACCCATTTCATGCCAATTAGGCGACTTTTGTGTGAATTTTTCGAGTTTTCTCCCCCCTTTAACCCCGTCTGCCGAACTTTGGACAGCACTTTAGGATCGGCGCGGCAGACCTACATACTCGGATTCAGCGCAAAAAATCCTTTAATTTAACACCAATTTTGACTATCAGTGTTTTCGGCCAAAAGTTGATAAAAATTGTGAACTTTTGAGCTTTCACTGAGCTTTATAGCAGCAGCTGCGAATTGGCAGACCGATGGTTTTCGAAATAGAGGTACGTACACCAACTTTTGGGACCGGCCCCAGCTTTCAGTTATTTCGAGCAGTTTTCAGTAGGTTCGGCTCTTGGACTATATGCATACATAACTCGATCTCGGCGATGGCGAT
The DNA here is from genome assembly GCA_033439095.1 of Pseudococcus viburni. Classification (NCBI taxonomy): domain Eukaryota; kingdom Metazoa; phylum Arthropoda; class Insecta; order Hemiptera; family Pseudococcidae; genus Pseudococcus; species Pseudococcus viburni. The sequence continues at coordinate 28,117 of JAVBJF010000475.1, read as the reverse complement.
GGTTATACTTATGTATGAAGTATGATCCGTATGGTATGGTGAAACCGCGAATATGTACATTCCTACCTAAGTGCGGTGCGGCGCGGCGCGGCGGTCCCATCGATGTTTGGATCAGAAAGCAGCGACTACCGTGTGACTGACAATAGGTAATTGTCGGTCGGCGGTCGGCGGTCGACTCAGTTCACTATCATACTCATTCTACTGGGCGAACATTATTAATTACGTAGGTATTAATCAATTAACGACCAACGACACTTGATATTTCTCAATAGGCAATTCTTGTTAGGTTCTTATCATTTTTCAACCCGCAGTATCTCGGATTTTCGGTATTTGATGACTGATGAGGACGGTGGGTAGGTATAGGTAGTAGGTACGTACTTATTAGATGTTACCTACTGTTAAACACACTAGAGATGTAACAGCGCAGCTATGTCATATACCTACCTACCTACCTACCTACCTACCTACCTACCTACCCACCGATATAGGTTTGTCTTAGTATATTATGCAACAAGGGAGATAAAGTGATTTTCGACGAATTTTGAGGTTTATTGCCCGAGCGAAGCGAGGGAAATAACTCAAAATCGTCGAAAATCATTTATCTCCCGAGTTGCATACGATATTTTTCATTGTAGAGGGAGTAAAAGTCGAGTTTGAGCACTCGAGCGATTCGCGAGAGGGAGTAAAAGTAGACTTTTACTCCCTCTACGATGAAAACGTAGTTATTACATACTCACGGCTCATCGTGCGTTTTACCTACATATACATAGCTAGATATCTAGCCAGCTAAAGCAAGCTACCAGATGTTGGGGTAGGCTGTGTTTGCAGTTTGCACTTCGCAGAGAGTGGCCAAGTGCATAAGTCGCGTCACATGTCTTTGTCGATGTCGTTGGTTCGGTGGTTTTGTAATTTGTATCGATAGTTAGATACCTATACCTAATACCTAGCTGGCCATTGACATGGCTAAAAAGTAAAAACGTAGGCAATAGGTGTGTTCAAACATCATACCATTTATTTATATGTATGTAGTATGTACTATGTACTTACCTGCGTTAAGTAATGCACCGCACCGCACCGTACCACATCAATAATGGTGGAAGGGGGGGGGGGGCGGTTGTATTTAATTCGAGAGAATATTTCAGGCCGATTTTAATTACCGCTGCGTTACTGCGTCGCTCCTGCTCCTACTCCTGCTCCTGCTTCTGTTCCTGATCCAACGAACGTATGTTTTCACACGTGATATGTCGTATTTAGTATCGGCAGTACCAGGTATACGTAGCAGGTATAACAAAGATTATTTCACGGCAATTATTTCGGTACAGTGACAATAAAATAAGAAAATAAGAAAAAAAAGTGGTCGCGAGCGACGCGGCGATAATATCGTAAATCAAGCGAGAAATTAATACCTGAACCTAACACGTAGATCGCGTCGTGCCAATTAAAAGAGTTTAGGTAATTTGTTCACTCGCACTCGCAGCCATCTAGCTATACGAGGCGAGCAGGCGACTTATGCAGGCGACTACACCAGTAGGTATACCTACCTACCTACCTACCTATCTACCTACGTAGTACCTAATTATCATACGCGTTTAAGTAGGTATAAGTATATTGCCTTGCCTATTACGCGGTTAGATAGGTAGATCTATGTATATGTACTACCTACTTATTAGTAGTATGATACTAGGACGATAACGATACTTTGGTAGATGAAGGTATACGCCATGCTTATATGTACTATGTACTAAGTACTTGTACCTACTACGACTACCTACGAAGAAGAAAGACATTGGGCCTATAATACGAAGGCAAGTTGGCGAATCAAAAAATTAACCCAGTTGATAAAAAATGACTTCCTTTGGGCTTAAGAGATTTTGTACTTCTTTTAATAGTTACCAAGTATTTTTGAAAATTTCACGCATTTACTTTTCCTTTCAAAATGTTTAAACCTACCCCGAGACCCCTCCCGAAAAGCTAGATCGCCAGCACTGAGAAACGCATTATCCTGAACCTAAGAGGAAAAAGGCTACCTATATGTAAGTAAAGGGATGGGTAAACGGGTGTATGTCTGTGTGACGTACTTGGTCCTAATTTTTGGAAAAAGACTAATCAAGTAATCATCGATATACGTCAGGAAAAAAAATGTATAGCGTCGCATCATTTCCGTAGGTAAATGTACTGTGGGCAGTAATTTCTTCGTGTCTCGCAAAGGAAACCCCGTACCACTTTGGCCTCGCAAAGCTGAATTCTGAAACTGAAAGGAACAGCGTCCGTCTGCGATACGAATTCATAGGTAGCAGGTACGAATTGGAGTTAGCTTTCAAAGGGAGGGAATGTGTGAAAAGATCACGCGCATGTTTCTTCAGATCATAATTTTCCGTGAGAGTATTTAAAATTTGCAATTCCCATTTGGAAATTGGATACCGTTGTTTACCCTCAAGGGGGTTAAAATGTTGCCCAAATGCAAATCGCTCATTAAAACTGTGACTAAATAATGGAAGGAGGGGCGTGAGTTAAAAAATCTCGATGCAAGTAGGTAAGTAAATTTTCTCAAAAATTCGGTGAAGGCTCTAGCGCGATAAGATAACATAAATGAATCGTTCAAACATAAGACGTCACTTTTCATTTTTTATTGAAAAATAAATTTAGACCAGAGTGCCTACCTACAATAAAATACAATTTTGTCCCCAAAATTACATCCCCATACCTTCAAGGAATCGTGACCTTGAAAAATATGATTTTGACCTATTGCTCGTCATATCAGACGTTTTTTAATCAAATGTAGCGAATTTGGATGAGCAGAAGATTGTGCATTTGAGTATGCACAATTTTTTTCACATCATTTTAATCCCCCCCCTAAAAAACGTTGAAATGGGAGTTGAAATCTTCACCCTCTCGTAAAAATGGCAAATGCGGGAGAAAAAAATCAAAAAATCTCACGTGTGCTTGGATGTATTCTGCGTATACACCTGAGTTTTTTTTTCGACTTTTTGAGTCGGTGGTACTCTCTTATCTACCTTATCCTGTCAGAGACTTTCTCATTTTTATTCATCCGGATTTTTGACCAAGTTTCGTTTCCATACTCAAACATTATTCGTGATCTTTTGAACTGCATTTCTTTCGATAATGACCTCATTTTGAGGTTTCCTAGCTTTGTTCCTTTTTGAGTTCGTTGGTCGGCTAAAAATTTTAATGGAAGGTTTCCTATTCAAAATTAACTACCTACCCCTCTAATTTCGTAAACATCAAGGTCATGTTGTGTTTTTTCGGCCCACCCTAAGGCATGCGGCACTTCTCGTCTAATGATTGTTGTGTTTGTACGAATTGTCAGTAAGTACGCGAGAACGATATGTAGGTTTAAACATCGAAAGAGGATGCGTTCGACAGGAAGTAAATATTATGTAGGTATGTATGTACATTACATACTTATCAACCGCGTTCCACATTGATACAAACGTTTTTTTCTCTCTATAAGTATATAATTATGTTTTTTTGTTTTCAGTAGGTATCTATTTTTAAAGATACGTATGATATAATTATTGCAAATCGAATTACACTGCTACTTTAAAGAATTTCGTTGCGGCGCGCGACAACGTCGTGAAATGTAGAATCCGCGATCACTTTGGTTAAAAATGAAAATGAAAACTGAGCTAGATTAGGTACAACGTTATTTTTCATGCAACTATATGCTATATGAGCGCTGGTAGGTAATTAGGTATACTTAGGTGGTAGGTTAGAGTACAAGTAACGTACTCCCTCATTCTGAATCAGCGAAAAGTCACTGATAAATAGTCTGAATTGCAGCACAGGAAAAAATCAGCGAAATTCACTGATTTTCTGCAAATTTTCGCTGATTTTTCAAAGATTTTCACTGATTTTTCAGCAAATTTCATAAATTTCACTGACTTTTCAGTGAATTTTTTCTGATTTTCCAGTGATTTTTCTCACTGATTTGTTTTCAGTAAAAAAAATTTCACTGCTTTTCTCTTGTGCTGCAATTCTGACTGTTTCTCAGTGATTTTCGATAATTTTCACTGATTTAAAATTGAGAGAGTAGTACGTGCCTACGAGACGAGTAAGTGGAATCGTATCGCATCGTATAAAGTAAAATTAGGCACCTACATAAGTATAGGTACATATACTTAATAAGATTGGTACATACAGTATATCTCTACCTACCCCACATGTACCTACCTAAACCTACACTAACTTTGTTGGATTACCTAACTTGTAACTTTCGTTTTTTCCCATTCATCCGATGATAAATAAAATTAGAACAACCATAATTCAAACATATCCCGCGACGGGGGCGCTATAGGTATCGGTTAAGTGGTGCCTAGCTATACCTACTACCTATCTAGGAACTCCGAAAAAACTTAGACTACTCTCTGTCGGTAACTCGGTATAGCGCATTCATGTAGGTACTCAACTACTGTAGGTACTTACACAAAGTACTAGCACAATCATACAAGGGAAAGTTTTCCCGTAGGTAGATAGGTATATATGTATAGGCTACTTATCGTATGTGTCTTAGCACATAGGTATCAAAATCAAAACCTCCTATATATGTACAAGGCCTGAGTTCTGGGAAAATGACGTCACAAACGTGGTAATTTTTTCTGAATTTCGCCTAATTCACATTGATTTTGTGCGTTTTTATTTGTGTTTACATTTTTTACACATGAGCAAAAAGAAGTAAACACGTACAGCGCTGATGTGAATTTAGTGAAAACTTGTGAATAACCAATCAAAACCCTTTAAAAATTACCACGTCTGCGACGTCATGTCATAATTTTAGCACTCAGACCTTGTATATTGGAGGTTTTGGTAGGTAGGTATACATATGAGACGCAGCCAGGGATACCCGACCATATGTCGGAAAATTTTTTTTTCGTTTTTTTGACTCTTTAAATAGTACAGACTTGTACCTTTCGAATAGCGCAAACCGCATTAAAAAAGGTTGAGAAATGAATTTTCTATGATTTTTCAAAGTTTGTCAAAAAATGATTTTCAAAAATGAAAGTTTTGAGAAAAACGCAAAACAAAATTTGGAACTGTTTTCAATGAATAAAAAAAAATCATGTTCTGTAAACGACTTTTCTCATCGGAAATGGTTTATTTACGTCCTCTTACATCACTTTAGGTCATTGACCCCTTCCAGAAGTTGCCGGCATCGAAAATCGAAACCATACCATATGTCGGGAATCATCTTTTTTCAAGAAGTAATGACATTTTTGGTACAAAATTTGTTTTTTTAATAATCGTACACCACTGTAGTTCATTTTAACGAACCTGAAATTACGTGCATTGAGAAATGAAATCATAGTGCAAGTCAAACAACTTTACAAACCAAACGGTGAAAATCATGCTTTGAAAATTAGTGTTCAACAAATATCCGGATAATCGAAATGAAGAGTTTCAACGGGAAAAAATTGAATTTTCGATTTCGATAATCGATTCTTCAATTTCGATTTTTCGATTTCGATGATCGATTTTTCAATTTCGATTTTTCGATTTCGATAATCGATTCTTCAATTTCGATTTTTCGATTTCGATTTTTCGATTTCGATAATCGACCTTTTAATTTTGTGAGGGTTCGTGAAAGAATTCGGGAACTCTCGGAAAAGTTCAACCGTTTTCGGGATGTTTTCGGAGCTGTTCGGCAATTTCCGTGTGATATCCGGATAATCCAAATAGTATTTGGTATTTGGATATCCGGATATTTGTTGAACACTACTACGTTTCAATAATAATGAAAGTTGTAAATTTTAACATATTTTTATAAAATTCCGACATATGGTAAGGTTTAAGCAAAATTCGTTTTTTAACCAAGAAGATGACACTTTTGGGACCTGAACCTATTCTCATATGAAAGTAGAGGGTTCATAGTATACAAATTGATAAAAAAAATTTTTTTCATATTTTTGGTCATTTTTTCTTAATTTGAGTTTTTCTCGAAATTTACTTTTCCGACATATGGTCGGGTATCCCTGGCTGCGTCTCATATGTATTTTATATTTACGGTACCTAGCTACAGGGGTGCTAACTTAGGTAAACCAATAATTAACCAAGTATTTTACGAAAATTGTGTAACATGATTGATTCTTGTTCTGGACACTAAAACAAAGAAATTAAGCCCGTATGTCCTTTTTTCCCCTCCCCCTTTCCCCAGGGTCCACCCCCCAACATTTCAAACGAGTGTATCGCCTTATCTATGGGTTGCAATGAAAAAATTTTCAAACAAAAGTTGTTCCTCAGCACCTAATGTACATTTTAATTTCTCATCAAAATCCATTTTGGAGCAACTCCTGCCCCCCCCCCCCCCCCCCATTTGAAAATAAAACAGTTTTCATCAAACTTCAAAATCACGTTTTCTTCATTTTAAAGGAAACGTTTCGGAGATACGACTAACTTTGTAACCACAAAAAGTATTCAGAATTGAACCCACGAAAAAAAAATTGAACGATTTTTGTTTTTCGATATCTGAAGCATAATTTCATGTTATGTCGGAATTCATTTTGGAGCAAATTTTGTTTGTGGGTCCAAATTTTGTGAAAACGTGGAAGGGGGAGAGGTTCACTCTGTCGGGAAAAGTTGATGAAAATAGTCGCGATAGAGCTCATTGGAAAGGAAATTCAATTCTGAATACTTTTTGTGATTACAAATTTTGTCGTATCTCTGAAACTTTTCGTTTAAAATAAGGAAAACGTGATTTTAAGATTTTCTCAAAAACATGTTTTGTTTCTAAATTTGAGGGGCAGTAGTTGCCCCAAAATGGATTTTGATGAGAAGTGAAAATGTACTTAGGTGCCGAGGAACAACTTTTGCTCGACAATTTTTTTATTACAACCCATAGATAAGGCGATACACATATTTGAAATGTTGGGAGGTGGACCCTGGGGAAAGGGGGAGGGGAAAAAAGGCATACGGGCTTAATTTCTTTATTTTAGTGTCCAGGACAAGAATCAATCATAAAATCAATTTTAACAGGAATAGCGCGCGGATGTACGATTGAGACCTGACTATACCTATATTAAAACAATTTCACTGATTGGAAAAATTTTAAAATTAGATATGTGAGCCGTTGTGCGATAAGGGTAAAGTGCCCTAACTTCGACCGCTTCCTAATTTCGACCACCGGTCGATTTCGGCCTCTATGGGCGCAGTCTACACGAACATTTTTTTTTTCATGTTCCTTTTTCATATATGAACAATTTGAGACTAAAATCACATTCGTACAGGCAAAATTAGCGGAGAAAATTGAAAAAAACAAAATCGCATAGGTGAAAATTTTTTTTACGTACCTATTCTTTGATCTCAAATTATGAATGATTTTTTTAAAGAAATTCTACCAAATAATTGTGAATTGTGATGGGGCGATGGGGCATGGTGTCAGATTTCGATAAAATCATCGTTTTTGATAACAACTGGAGATACGCAACAAAAATTTTCACCAAAGTTCAAATTCTTTGGGGTGCCCTAATCTCGACCAGCTATACTATCTTAAATGTAATCTGGTTTTTTAAGGCGATTTTGTTTTTTCTGATTTTCTTCGCGAGTTTTGACTGTAGGGTTGTCGTTTTGGTCTCATTTTGTTTATTTGTGAAAGAAGAATATGAAAAAATTATTTTCGGGTAGATTCCGCTCTATGAGGGCGAAATCAGCTGGTGGTCGAAATTAGGAACCCAAAATTTCAAAATCGATTTTTGAGTTCCCTCAGAAAAAAAATCATAAAAAATACAAAAAATGATTATATCGGCTCAAAATTTTTGTGAGTGGTAGAGGAAGGATCAAGGTATTTTTTAAGCCATTTTCGACGTTTCTACCTTAAAAAGTTTTCGATTGATGGAAGTTTGAAAAAAAGTGGTCGAAATATGGCAACCTTACCCTTAAAGGACCTTGTGGTGAAAAAAATGGACATGAAATTTGCGTAATTCGCTTCGAAAACATATTTTCTATAGGTACGAATCATGCAAAATCTGACATTCGATTTTTTTCACCACAAGGTCCCTTATCGCACAACGCCTCACATATAGCTTCAAAAAAATTTAGAATTGAAGAAATTAAAAAATAGTTAAACTTGGAATAAATTTAGACTTGATTGATTTTACATTTTCATTTTTTTTTTGTCAGTCGGTGCCTAGATTCTCTTATATTTTTGGTGCTCACCAGCGTTTTTTCGACTTATTTCAATTTTTTAAAAAGCGAAAAAACAAAAAAAAACTGAACATTGCAGTGTTGTGCATAAAAAATGACAAAGTAACCAAAAACCAATAACCAATTATTACGAATTTGATGATCCAAAAAGAACCATAACCATGTATTTTTCCACCAAATTTTGATGTTTAACCAATGACCAGAAACAAAAATAATTTCTGTTCGCACCCCTGCCTAGCTATATGTACCTACTCATTGACACGACATAGCCGGCCTAGATTCGTTACGAATTTCTTTCTACCAAATTTACGTATAGGTAGGTAGTAGGTACGTAGCGTAGTACGTAAGTACATACATGAGTATTACGTATTGTACATAGGTAGTTAGGTACGTATATGTATAGGTACAAGTACATATTATATTCCCTCAGTTGGTTGTACCTACTTGTGCTAAACTTACTTATTTGCACGCGTAGATTAGGTACTGGGTAGGCCAGATACGTTGAACAAGCGTTTTCAAGTTACTGCTGGCAGCGGTATCACTGTTTGTCGTACTACGTAAACGCGTCACGTCGCATTTGTCGGTGACTCGCCTCGCCGCTTAGCCGCTTAGCCACGCGGTACCGCGTTAGTTAATTTTCATCATCATCACCACCATCACCACCATCATCATCATCATCGTCATCATCATCATTCTAAACTTGACGTTGACGTTACTATACCGCGTAGGTATCGCATTCGAAAAATAAGATACTTACCTACACCTACCTACTCACTTTTTTCCTTTTTCAAAGTCCAATGTTGATGTTTTGTTGTTTTCATTGTTGTTGTTGTTGATGATTAGTTTTTTTTTAAAAAATGATAGGTACCACGCGTTTTTAAAGTGCCTGATTTTAATTTTTCGTTTCTTTTGTTCTTGCTGTACTTTGTATGTGTGTGCTTGTTTGTTTTTAAATTACCTACCTACACCTATTTGGGTATTTACGATGGAAATACAATATTTTTGCATTATCGGTGTTTTCGCGCTATTTTCTGTCAGAAATTCGTCAACGCAGAACAGAAATCTTTGCGACATTTGCGAATGTATTCCATCATTTGCGGAACCATCTTACGTCAATTGTAACTGCAAAAAAAGTAAAGTAAGTACGAATGACAGACTTTTTACATATCTATGTAGGTAATTGCATAGATAGTTAGGTAGTAGGTACATCTACATAAATGTAGGTATGAAGAGAGGTAGGTAGGTAACATTACTTAAAGAATCGCTACGAAAATAAAAGCGAGTAGGTAGATATAGATAACCACCGCATCGCATCGTTGCGTCACAATATCGCAGAATTTTTGCGTCAAGGCGCGAGCATTTTGTCTGTTTGTGTTTGGTGGGTAATTCGACGCTGGCTCGCGCTAGTATTTTCCATTTTGTGATTACCTATAGTATTTCCACACTAAGAAGTGCATGACGTCATGATGAATTTTGGAAAATTTTTCTTTTCAATTTTGATTAAAATGATTAAAGTGAGGATATTTTTCTTTTTTCATTCCAAATTTATGTAGTAACTTCTGAAAAAGTTTAGAAAAATCATCTCAAATGTAAATTTTCACTCAAAACGTAAATAAAAAATTGTGACGTCATGCACTTCTTAGCGTGGAAATAGTATAATAAGACGAAAGGTCATTGATTTCTCGATATCGATAGGTAATATTAATAATTGCTTGACAAAACCAAACCAACAAACTACTATAGGCACCTATGCACCTATGCAAAATCTCATCCAGTTAACTTACGTACCTATTTCGAAAAGATGAAATAAACAAAAAACCACCGCGTCGCGCCGCCGCCGCGCCGTCGTTGCACCGCACCGCACCCCAGCATTATATACCTACTCGTAAGTAACCGCGTTCAGGGACTCAAGGTTGAATATTTTCGAATAGTCGAGCCTATAAATTCCGTTCTACTGGAATATTTCCAGAGCTATTCTTGATTCTAGACGTATGTATTCATCTTATACACGTTCGCTGTACGGGAGATGGTTTGATTATAAATTAATTTTGTTTGCTATTCCGCTACTACGTGTGGTACCGTACCGTACCGTACCGTACCGACGCGATGTACATTGGTAGATATCTAACTACCAAAGTACCAATGTACACTGAGAAAAGGGTAAGGTAATAGTTACTCGTACATTGAAATAAGGTAAATTTGCTTTAACTGTAAGTCGAACTTAGGGGAATGAGTAGGTATAGGTATCTACATTAAATTTTACCTTGCCAATTTATTTTCAGTAATAAAAAGGACGATAAAACCAATTGGTAGGGTAAAATTTAATGTACCTAGGTACTCATTTCCATAAGTTCGTCTTAAAGCAAATTTACTTTAATTTATGAATCTATTACCCTTAAATTTACCTTACATTTTCCTCAGTGTGCAACGTACGTAGTAAGTACGTCTAGTCGTCTACGTACCTGCGTAAGTGCGTATATAGTTTACTTACTTACATGCCGCTACAACTAGGCAACTAGGTAGTTAATTAATACTCGAGTACAACAGTAGCCAGGTAGGTAGGTAGGTAGTTAGGTGTCCGTGTCCAGTACTTACTTACCTATTTATACTCTTTCTTATACCTACCGTATACCAACTATTTCTTCTTATTTTTCGTAGCTGCGACTGCGAGCAAAACGAAACGGTCAAGTCACAAGATGTCGATTTTCAGTCTTGTATTTTTTTCTCAACTGAAAGCTTCCCTACCGCCAACACAATATTCGCTCCTACAAACCAAAGACGAAATACCTATTCCATTCCGGAACAAGTTAATTCGCATTAGGTACTAGAAAATAAGATCAGATTCAGATGTACGGTAATCGTCATGCCATTTCTATTTTCTCAAATTCATCTTTTTTGACTTGGCGACTTTTTGCTATGCTACAAATCTCGAGTTTCATGATAAACCTAAGGACACAATACCGTATTCCTATTTATTAAGGCGCATTACGCGTAATTTTTTTCGGATTTTCGAGTTTTACCCATAGGTATCCCTTTATTTGGGTTATTTTGAATTTACGAAAAAATGATACCTTTAAAAATTGAACGAAAAAATGCTTAGGTACCTATCTAATTTTGAGAAGTACCTAACCTACTGTAGAGTTGAAAAATTACCACGAAATCGAATTTGAATGATTATCCACTTGGTTAAAAAATGGTAAATTAGATTACTCATCACTCATCACTCATCTAGGTACATAAATTAAAAACTCGAACGATGTTAAAATTATTGCATAAACGATGATCTAACGCGAATTGGAGTCGGACGATTCATATTATCGAAAGCGCTGCATAAACCTTTACCCCTCCCCCTCCCCCTCCACCCTATATTATGAGATAGTATTACACAGAAAAAAATTCAGCCTGGTTGATGGAAGGGGGCCCGTGCCTCCCTTTCTCCAAATGGGGAGGCACGGGTCCCCTTCCATCGATCAGGCTGAATTTTTTTCTGTGTAATACCATCCCATAAAAGGAAAAAATTGATGGGGTGGCACGACCGATATCAAACAAAAAAAATTCACATGTAAATGTGGATAACCCTAGTATTGGAGTATTTTTGAAAAATAATTCGTTGCCTGGAAGGTGAATTTTCAAAATCTGGGTGTTTTGATCGTATAAATGGGGTATTATATGCAAGTAGTTTGAGCTGCTGAACACGGATCTGTTGCAAATTTTTTCGTATGCCAATTTCGTGTATCCACAAAGAAAGTGACATGTTCAATTTGAGCCTTCTGCTGTGCCTATTTGTACTTGAATAAAATTACAAAAATCCCAAAAAAGGAATTGAAATGAAGTGAAAATTGGACAAAATGGTGTATAAATATGTATTTTGAGGTATTGCACAAAAAAAATTTCGACCAAAAATGACCACTTTATGAGTAAAAAAACGTTGTGGAAAAATGCTTTTTGCAATTTTCAAGAGGTTCTACTACCTGGAAAATTCTGAAAAAATATCACGTTGTACATAGGGACTACGGACTAAGGTACATGAAATATATTTTTTTCAGAATTGCACCTCTGAACCATTATATAGAAAACATTTTTTTCAAACCACCCGCTAATATCCCTCAGTATAGTGTACCATCCACTCAAGTTTAAAAAAATTATGGTTGAAAATTCGCAAAAATAAAAATTCTGAATGAAAAGCCTGAAAAAAAGAACGTTTTGGCCCATAATTAAGGATAGGAGAAGGGTAGAGGGCAAACATTTTTACCACGTGGTTTTCAGACCATAAGTAACAAATTCCGTCGGTTAGTTTCGAATTTCAGCTCGGGGGGGGGGGGCAGTTTCGCCTATCTTGACCACCAGTACCCTTTTAAACCTTTATATGCCACTAGGTACTTGCATGAAAAATATCTAGGTAGGTATGTACCCATTACATGCTTTTTTTAACCTAAAATTATAAATGTGTTGCTTTTTGAGCAAACGAAGCATTTCAAAAGGTAGGGTAGGTACCTAACCATTAAAATTTTAAACCAGAAAATGCTCACGTGTTGGTCAGATTACGTAACCCCAACGCAACGTGAGGATAAATATCTATATCTATTTCTAATTATCTACCTACCTACCTACCTACCTACCTACCTACCTACCTATATTACCAGATACTACATACATTTCATCATCACATGTATAGGTGCTAATTCTGAAAGATGAAGACGGCGACACGTTATCTAACACAAAAATGCTCAACATTTCTGCGTGTAATTTTGTCTCATTTCCTCCAAACGGTTTTCCAAAATCGAAGAAACTGAAATCGGTTCAAATCAAGTCGATGAATTTATTCCACCTGAATTCCGCAGTGTTCCCCTTTGCTGTTAATTTGAACATAGAAGATGTAGGCGAGCTGATCGTCGACGGTTTCCAAGGACAACCGAATTTGGCCAACATAGATATTAGAAATTCCGTTTTATCTGAATTAGCCGAACATTCATTCAAAGACGCAAAAAGTTTGGAAAAGCTCAGTTTTCAGAACACTACCATAAATAATGTAGCTACTGAATCTCTTGTTATCTCGTCAAATAACACAAAGCCGTGGATAAAATTTGTAAACTGCAAGGTAATTGTGATTTGTTCATTGCGTTATGAGTAAGTAAGTAGGTATAGTAAGTAGATAGGTACGTATAGATAATTAGAAGGTGTACGGTGCAATGAACTAAATCGTCGAACGTCGATAAGTAAGTACACCTGCACACATAGGTACCTACTTAAGTAATGAAGATTACTTACAACTAAGCGCATAGCGCCTAGGTTGTATAACAACAGGATATTTAGGTAGGTACCTACAATAATACCTATGTACATTAGGGTGGAGCGCGAAAAAAAAACATATCTCAGATTTTGACAAAACTTGGTAGGGTTGTTGAGTCACCATCGGAGACTACCCAAAAAAAAATTGAGCCCCCTAGGTGGAGGTGGAGGGGAGCTGGGGGTTCCCAAAGGGCACCTCCTTTTGAAAAAAACGTGGTTTTTTGTGTTTTTTAGCTACTTAAAGTGGCTGGAGAATTATGGAACAGCACTAAAAAGGTGCGATTTGAGTTTCTACATCTCCCTGAGCCATTGCCATCCTTCTCCGATCAAAACTCAGACTGCTACCAGGGGGTCGAAAAGTTGCAGATCGCAAAATTTCAATATTGTGAAATTTTTTCTGGCTTTGAATTCTTTATTTTTGCGCCGGATAATTTTACTTTTTTTTTGGAATAAATTTTTGAAGAAAATTTTCAAAATTTCCTCGATCAGTGTAGCCAATTGCAAATTGTGATAGTCAAATTAATGGAATTCGCGTTGATCTGAACATGTAGTATCTAACTATATCTTATCCCTGGAAAATTTCACAATTTTTTTTGTTTTTTTTTTCAATAATTTTTCGTACCAGTGCAATCACTTGTATACCACGAAACCCCGGATTTTTCATTACGAAAAAATGAATTTTGAAGCTTGAAGTAAAATGATCGTGAAAAGAGTGTTTATCGAGGTATTTTGGTTCGCTGAACACAAATCTCCCGTTAGTTTCGTGATTTAGTATTGCCTATCTGTATAAAACGCTCAAAATTTGAAAATTGGGCTGAAATAACGACATTTCTGTATGGTTTTTCGCAATTTTCAATATGTAAAATTTTTTCTGGCCCTGAATTAATTATTTTTGCACCGGGTGATTATTATTTTTTTTTTAAATTTTTGAAGGAATTTGTTGATTCCTCAATCAGCGTAGCCAATTGGGAATTGTTATATTCAAAGTTAGGTTTGATTACATAACTGGAAAGTTTGAATAAAAATGAACTATCAATTTTTAAGTACAACCCTTGAAAAATTCTAAATCCAGCCTAAAATCCTTAGAATTACTCAGAAATCAAAATTATTTCGTTTGGCAGCACTGCCTCAAAATTCATTTTTTTTCTTAATGAAAAATCCGGAGTTTCGTGGTTTTCAAGTGACTGCACTGGTACGAAAAATTTTCTTCTCAATTTGTTTTCAAATTATTGAAAAAAACAAAAAAAATTGTGAAATTTTCCAAGGATAAGATATAGTTAGATACTACATGTTCAGATCAACGCGAATTCCATTAATTTGACTATCACAATTTGCAATTGGCTACACTGATCGAGGAAATTTTGAAAATTTTCTTCAAAAATTTGTTCCAAAAAAAAAAAGTAAAATTATCCGGCGCAAAAATAAAGAATTCAAAGCCAGAAAAAATTTCGCAATATTGAAATTTTGCGATCTGCAACTTTTCGACCCCCTGGTAGCAGTCTGAGTTTTGATCCGAGAAGGATGGCAATGGTTCAGGGAGATGTAGAAACTCAAATCGCACCTTTTTAGTGCTGTTCCATAATTCTCCAGCCACTTTAAGTAGCTAAAAAACACAAAAAACCACGTTTTTTTCAAAAGGAGGTGCCCTTTGGGAACCCCCAGCTCCCCTCCACCTCCACCTAGGGGGCTCAATTTTTTGGGGGGTAGTCTACGATGGTGACCCAACAACCCTACCGAGTTTGGTCAAAATCCGAGGTATGGTTTTTTTTCGCGCTCCACCCTAATGTAAATATAAGTACATATTATATGTACTTACCATATAGGTACCTACGTTAGATTACGGCTTCTACTTTAGGTGAATGAAAAAATGAAAAAATGATTCAACTTCGCCAATTTTTCAATATGTAATACCGCTAATACCTGTAGTCAAATTTGAATTGAAATATTTCGCAAAAATTTTAATCGACATCTCCCCGTGTAAACCGCGACCTGAACTAGGGAGCCCAAAGTATTGTTCTACTTTCGAAAAAAGTGACGTTTTTCGTGTTCAAACCTCCCCAAACCCTATTATTGGAAAACTTGCGATTTGAAACGCTGGATCTCGCTGTGTGTTTGGTTTTTTGATTGGAGGTCATTTGGCCCTCCCAATTGTTGTTGTTGTTGTTGTTTTTTTGAAAAGTCGTATGTACAAATAAATGCTTTTCTCAAGCAAAGAAAAACTAAATTATTTGGCGTTCCTAGGCAAAAGGGCCCATTTCGTCGGTATTGAGTTAAGCCCACCACGCCATACTGTGGTCTTTAGGTTCAGGTATAGGCTACAAAATGAGCCCGGAACGAGCTTAAGACGCATGTTTGGACCCACCACAGCGTTTTGAAGTTTTAGTTTTTACAGAAATCATTTTTCTCAATTTCCGAGAAAAACGAATTTTAATTTTTTTAACATGAAAAAAAAGCCATAAAAAGATTTTCAAGTTCAGATTTCGCGGGAAAACTGTTCTGTGGTGTTCATTTAGCTGTCCTTCAATAAATTTTGAAGTGTTGATCAACCGGCCAAATGGGCCTTTTCACCATGGAACGCCACATATTATTTTGTTTTATTCTAAATAATTATTCAACACGCGTTTCTCAGAAGATATAGCGTTCTTTCGAAATTCTACTATCACCGAGTGAAAAAGTACCTTCTGTAGTACAGAAACTCGAGAATTTTTTTTTTAGCCATTTTTTAGTAATTTTCACTAAAACGCCTATACTTATCTCCGAAACTAAACCCGGTCAAATGGGCCCTTTTGTGTAGGAACGCCACATTTTACGACTTTGAGCACAATGGTTGCTCAAATAATACGAAAATAAATACCTAGTAATGTAGCTGTTTTTTTTCACATTTGATCATTTCTCTTCTTGAAATTTGGGATTTCCAATTCAAGAGATGAAATGATCGAAAGTAAAAGCCAGCTTCAGATTCGTGTTTAGTGCGGGTCAAATTACCCGGTTTTACGCCATTTGAGCCTTATGGTTTGAAATTGAGATTTTGATATTTTAAGCGAGCTACCTCAAGTGTTATAAGCCCGAACAAAGAAAAATTTGCACAGCCTGGTAGGCCACTTCAAAAAGCCCTCATAGCCAAAATCTTATTGTAAAATTCGCGATTTTACTGTTTTTAGAGGTAAACATTCACACGTTCCCTCGAAACATCATATCGAGGGGTATATTTAGGTACGTTCTCAAGTTAGTATTGGAGAAGTTGAAATTCTGGGTATGAGGTTTTTTGGAATAAGTAAGTATTCTACAAGGCTGAGTGAAAAATTTTTCTGTTGGTGTGTAAGTAACACTTGGAATAGCTCCCTCGTTAGACACGACTCGACGATAGTAAGTACCTGCCTATACTTAAGGGCATAGTTTGCATAACTTTTTGCATATTCTCGCGCCTGCCAATTTACATTACGCTTATGGGAGTTTATAAAATTCTAAGTCATTTTCTCGAAATGAGAGCGATGAAATTGTCTCAAATTTGAAATCTACATTTTTCGAGATGATTTCTAAAATCCAATTTTGAGCAAATTTCCATCACTCTCATTTCGAGTGAAATAGAATTATTTTATTTTATAAACTTCCATACCTACGCGTAATGTAAATTAACAGGCGCAAGAAAATGTAAAAAGTTTTGCGAACTATGACCTCAAGACGAAAAGTTGGAAAAATCCAATAAGTATTAGGTAGGTATCTACTTGTGCAATTTGTGCATGTTAGCAATACGTATCTAGGTATAATACCTATCTACTTACCTTACTCTTACTTCCATACCTCGAGCACCTACCACCTAGCGACCTTATAGTATTTATAATTTAAACGTTGCGAAACAATTTTTGTTACATTTAACAGATCGACGAGGTCCAAACGGAGGGGATTTCGCTGCAAGTATCAAAACTTGAGATAATCGACACGTATATCAATGTGATCAATACGGGCGGTATATCGGTAATCGCGAGCGACAGTATCGATATTATTCGAAGTACATTCGGAGCAGTAATTTCACCGGAGAGTTTCCGATTCAAGTCCAATAAAATAAACATAGTTTACAACGAGTTCAAGTCGCTGCCGTCTTTCTTACTTAGAGACGTCGAACTGACGAACGACAAAAAAATCAATTTCATGAATAATGTAATACACGACGTGGATTTAGGCGGTTTCATACTCAATTCCCGGCTAGATAAAATAAATTTCGTCAAAAATAAAATCATGTGCGATTGTACTCCTCGTAAAACTAGCATACTCAAAGTGAGAGAAGTATTTCCAGGCTTATTGAACAACGAGACCAATTTCGATGCGATAATCGAACACAATTCTTGTAAAAATTACAACGGAATGCACTTGAGCGAATTTAAACGAAAATTTTTGGCTAGGACATTGTGCAATGAAACCGACACCACAATGTTATCGTCATCGTACACCCATTCGCCAGATCAAGACGATTTTTCGACTACACATGAAGCGAATGCAGACAATGGCTGCGCGGTAAAGTGGAATCTTTTTGCGATTCTAGCTTGCGTATGCGTGACCAAATTCATTTGACGCTCGACCTCGTCTGTCGTCTCGCAACTAGGCATACGTGAGGTACCTACCTATGTCCGTTTTTTTGCTTCAGATTCACTCAAAAGTTGAAACAGCAGAAATGGACAGATTTGAGTTGCACGGCCAAGAATTGCAAAATTGCTCAAATAAAATTTGTTAGTCGACGTCGGCCACCCACCTAATAACTGTTTTTGTACCCATACAGCATTTTTAGAGTTGTGAAGTGACAACATATCAAAAAATGAATTTTTCAATTTTTGAATATTTCAGCATCAAATTTATATCGAAACATCAAACATTCAAAAATACATACGTTTAATTTTTTCAAGATGTTACTTTATGGTATAGCCGTATAGGTACGTAGATACAAGATACATACTATATCTAGGTACCTAACTCCAAAGATGCGATACCTATGTACTTACCTAATACCTAATTAAAATTGTTACCATTTTGTACTTAATTGAGTTTATTTCACACAGGCAAAGGTAAACAGCAAAAATTATCTTATTCCTGAGCGCTGTGCGGTGTATGACATGAGAAGGGGGCAGGGGTAATTGAAATAGTTGAACCCGTACACGCACGCATCTTTGATTTTGACCGCAAGAAATATATGAAAAAAAAAAAAAACGTCTTTCTGGTAAAATACAAATTTTTTAGAATTAAAAATACATAAATAATATATTTATTCGAGTGGATGATCAATTATTTTTCAACGGAAAAAATGAATTTTTCAACGTTTACCGAAAACTTTACATTTTGAAATTCGACTTCTTCGAAAAAATTCTCCCTACACACCACCGAATTTGAAAATTATTTCTCCAGAGTTCGTCCTACATTCAGGTATGCCACTTTACATAAGAAAACGAGACCGAGTGCTACAAATTCTATAGAATCAGATTCTCCAACGCCAAAGAATCTCTGCCTCCTTGGGAATAGTCAACCAACAACCTCTGTTCAGTTACTTTTCATCTATTTTTTTTTTTTTTTTTTTATGCGAATGTATGTCTATATGAAATGAACATTTTAAATAAACAATGATGCGCCAGTTTTCATTTAAAAAGTATACTTTGAACAAAATTAAAACCGACAAATCGGACTATCGTGTACCATTTGAAGATTGATTTTCGGACCTACCATATCTCTTATGTTATTAATAGCGTATTTAATCATAGTCGGTCTCTCCAATGAGAGCCCCCACGCGATAACATTTACATTCTTAGGTAAACCCATCGGTAAAAGCATCTCAGGTCTGAACATACCGGAGTTTCCGACTTCTATCCACTTTTGCAAACCTCGATGGTAACAGAACACCTCCATACTTGGTTCGGTATAAGGGTTATAGGCAGGCTTGAATTTCAACTCTTCGATACCTAATTTTTTGAAAAATTCATGCAACACGCCGATAAGATTTCCCAAAGTTAAATTGTAATCGGCAACAACGCCTTCAACTTGGAAAAATTCTGCTAAATGCGTAGCGTCCAGAGTTTCGTTGCGAAATACACGATCTATACTGAAATACTTGGCGGGTTTGAATTCTTTGCCATCGACTAGCTTGTGAAGAATACGCGCGCTGACTGCCGTTGTATGAGTCCTCAGTAAATTTTTTCTGGCTTCGTCGACTGACCAGTTGTACTTGTATCCGACGGAACCGTATCCGCCGTCGCTATGCACTGTTTTCACCTTGGATAAATAATCTGTTGGCATGTCGTCCGAAGTTGACGGATCTTTAAGGAAGAATGTATCGTGAGCGTCTCTAGCCGGATGCTGTTGCGGTTGAAATAGCGCGTCGAAATTCCAAAAAGAATTTTCTACGTAATTGTTAGTTGGCATCTCCGTGAAGCCCATTTCTAGAAATATTTGACGAAATTCAGAACGTACCTTTAACAAAGGATGAAGATTACCGTTTTGTGAAATTTGACCGAGGGCGTCGAAATTGTACGTTTTGAATTTAACGTTCTTCCAAGTACCGTTCGCTATCATTTCAGGCGTGAGTTCAGTTTCCAGTTTATTTATCGACATGCTGAATTTAGAACCTTTCTTCAACAGGAAACTTTTCGTTACTACCTCTCGAATCAGTTTCCTCTTATTATAATCTTGCTTGCAATCAACAGGGACAGAATCTTCATTCAAATTCAGCTGTTGTAAATGTTGCTGTACGACATCGACTACCGAGTCTACCTTGCGCACGACTTTGTTAATGCTTTTATCGATACTTATCCAACCTTTCGACATCGCTTTACTGAAGCCTATCTTAGAGTTGGGAATGTTTTTCAAGAGTTCTGCTTGCGCTATCCCTTCGCTAGGAACGGCGTTGTATATTAGTACTTCGTAACTTCCGTTCTTTGCAACATCAGAACCTTCTTCGGTCAACACCCATTTCTTATAAGTTAACGGTTCTACAACGATGTAGTCGTCCAATATTTGCAAACTTTTCACAATTCCAACCACTTTTTGATGATCTTCATTCAAAGTGGACGATATTAGAATGGTATCGACTTCATCGTTATCATTCACAATTTGTAAAACGCTTTCCAACAGGAGGTTACTCATGATAAATTGTTTCACAAACGCAATAACGAAAATGAAATAATAACTCAATTTCGATTATAGTAACAATTAATTATTCTAAAAAGTCTTTAAAAATTTACATTACGCCGCTAACGATAACGTTGTTGCTGTTGCATTATTCTCCTTCACTCATTCGCTCTCTCTCACTCCAAGAGAAATGGTGATAAGATAATGATAAGAATAACGGAGTGAAAAATCCCATAATCCCGACGGCACTTCATTCTGTTACGTTGACGTTACCTATCGGTTACGCTTAGTTTGCTTTTTCGGTTTTGGTTTCAGTTATACTACATATTTTTTTGTTTTGGCTACGACCCGCTACGACCGCTACGAGCTACGACAACATTGCTGGAATGCTCTTATCAAAATTATCGTCTAGTAGTTATCGTGTGGTAAAGAAGGGTTAATTATACCATTAAATCATCGAAAACGAAAAGTCTATAATGTATGTGAAGTGAAAACGTGGATTTTTCTTTCACTTTTCATTATTATCTTCGTTTCGATCAGTTCGAATGAATGCGACTAAAAGTATTCGATAATCTTGAGGTACTTAAATTGCAAAATTTCGTTTGTACATGATTACATATTATGATATTGGTTGAACCAATATTGCAATTAGCGCTTTATCTGCGGCAGGTACTGTACGTTCTTTATTAATCATAGATTTTTGTGATACCGTATGAATACTACCCTATGTATGTATTTCGATATTGAACTGTGCTAGTCTGCTAGTATTATGCCCTGATTATGCTTTTAGAATTCTTCTTGTAAATATGTCATCAAATTATTCGCTCTGCACAATAATTCTTATTACATCATTATCCAGTTGTTATATTGCATATTTTGGTTTGTGTTTTGTAGTGAATGAAGAATTGAAGAATATGAACAATGGCTTGCCCTTATTCTTAGAAGGAAAGGTTTGTAAAGGATTTGGCAGAGGATCAAAAGAGTTGGGATGCCCTACAGGTAAATATGTTAGTTTAACTGACGATCTACTACTTCAGAATTTTGAAGAACATCGTTAAAATTTCTAGCCAATTTCGATGAAAATGTTGAAAAACTGTTACCCGCAGAAGTTCTCAGTGGTGTCTATTTTGGTTGGGCTCAAGTTGAAAAGGGACCAGTTTATAAAATGGTCATGAGTATAGGATGGAATCCATTTTTTAAGAATAAAAAACGGTCAATTGTAAGTATTGAAATAGCGTTGAATAAGCTTTCGGATAAAAAAAAATATGCTCATTGTTGATATTCTTACTTATTGTTGTTCACGAAGGAAACTCACATTCTGCATGAATTTCCGCATGACTTTTATGATTCCAATTTAAAAGTCGTTGTACTGGAATATATAAGGCCTGAAAGGAATTTTTCAAGCATAGGTAAGTCAAGTCAATGTCGAATATTCCAATATCAAATTTTAAAAGGAACTTTTGAATCAAGTGAAAGTAATTTGTGAAAGTAATATAATGTTTGGAAATTATTGTTTTAGATGAACTGATGGAAGAAATAAACAACGATATCGCCATTGGGAATAACAAGCTGAATGAGTCAAAATATCAAACCTATCAAAATCACATTTTTTTTTCAAAATGTATTTCTGAACCAGAAAAAAATAGCGATTCAGATTCCATTAATGGCATTCAAGCAAAAATTTAAGACTTATTTAATGTTATCCACTAACGTAAATCAAATTCAATGATTCAATTATTTCTCACGCCTAGCGAACGAAGAGATCGGTTGCAAGTGTATGCTAGGATTCTGGAATACTAGTGAAATTGTACTTAAATGTAAAGTTTAGTTCCTTTACTTATATATACACACGAATGTTTTGATTTGTATTGATTATTACATTTATCAAACGATATCCTATTCCTATAATATCAGCATCAGGGTTTGAGGAAATTCATATAAGAGCTGTATGTAGCTCCGATCTTCGAGTCACTTTCTGAATCGAATTAAGGGCGAGGCGAGAGAAATCAAGTAGTTATCTAGGTAGGAATACCAGGAGCGGATCAGGTGGCGATTTTAGTTGGGGGAAAGCCTGAAATTTTTTAGAAATTTCTGTAGAAGGAGAGACCGATTATATTGGAGGAACTAGTTGAGGTTTATGCTTTGTACGATAAAAATCTAGAAATGATGTTTTTTTTTCGAATACTGAGCTATTTTATGTAAACAATGACCAACGAAAAATTATTCAAAAATTACGTTTGAAATGCAGAAAGCGGTCACTTTTCAATATTTCTACTAACCCTTTTCGAAAGTGGGGGTATTCCTCATTCCCCCTGTTTTGGATCAGCGTTTGAGAAAGTCCCAAAATAGGAATATTATCGAAGTCCGAACTTCCGATGTTCCGAAGGCGGAAGAAATTTAACTTTAATTATTGATATTGGATAAAAATACCTTAGTCCCGATCTAAGAAGGACAAAAAAAATGCAGAATCTATGGCGAATAATTTTGTAACTTCCGTTTTTTCTTCTTCCCTAGATAGTAGGTAAACAATGAGTGACGGTCTGGCGAACCGAAGGATGGGTAAACGCCGGAGATCAAATTTTTGATATTTTCCGTTTTCTGTAAGCCCCTTTTGAAAACTGATTGCAGAGAGATGAAGTGCATATTTTATTCTGGGGAATCCGCTATGCTTCACACTGAAAAAACAAATGAATAAATTTTATCCAAAAAAATAATAACGGAAAACCATTCTCAAAATTGGCAAAATTTATTCTAAAAAAATAATATTTTTCACGCAATTGGGTAAAATTTATTTTTAAGCAATAAATTTTACCCAATTTTGTGATAAATATTATTATTTTTTTAGAATAAATTTTGTCAATTTTGTGAATGGTGTTTCGTTATCATTTTTTTGGATAAAATTTCTCATTTTTTCAACACGTTTTATTCATTTCTCATTTCTCATTTCTCATCTCTTTTCAGTCCAGACTGCAGAAAAACATCATGATTTTTATTTTTGCAAGGGGTGGGGTCCCCACACAATTTTCCAATTTTTCTGCCTGTAACGAAATAACGGTAACGAAAAATGAAAATAACGTTATTTCTAAATAATTGTGTTACAGCATTTTTTCGTTACACATACTGAAACTAATAACGTTAATTACAAATTTGTAACGTAACGAAAAAAAAATTCCGTTATGCCATCACTGTTAAGTACATAGGTAAATGCACATTCATTACCTTAGGTATATCGAAATTTAAGAGCGAGCTCACCAAAAGATAATTTAATTAAAAAGTTTAAAATCATAAAATGTGGTTGCTAACCTATTTTTCCCCTGTGGACTTCAAATGAATAAATGGAAAACCCAAAATTAGATTCTTCTACTAATTGAAAAAACCAAACACACCAAGAGATTCAAAATCTTAAATTTCAGATTCTTAGTGGCAGAGTGCTTTAAATAAATGTAATTCTGAAGGTTTAAATACGAAAAATTGAAACTGGACCTACTCTGAGGCATCCAATTTTTGGGAGAATTTCAACTCAAACTACATCACATCAAAAAATTTACGAATATGAACTTACGAAGAACTTTTTTCCGTCTCTCCCTCCTCCTCTACTAACCATTTTTGGAAAATTTTTGAAAATGAAAAAAATATCAAATGTTTTTAATTCTTTTCGATCATTTTTTGATCGATGGTACATAGTAAGTACATACCTATACAAAAAGAAAATCATGTTCGAAAAATTAGCTTACTCTGGTTTTGCATAAAGTTAGTACCTAGGAAAGTAGGTACCACCTTAAATATGATTTTAGTTACATTCTAGAATAGGGTTTTAATTTACATTACTTACCTACGATTTTCGGTAATGTCTTATAAAATCTATGAAATGAGTAGGTATGTACATAGGTATCTAATTCGCCGAAAAAATAAAAAAATACAACGATCATAAAACATAATAATTTGTTTTTTGCAACTAATGATAAGTAGATAGGTATATTAAGTACGTATAAAAAAATTGAAAAAGTTACTTTTACTTCAAAATTAAATCTAAATATAAGTACCTACCAAACAATTATTACCTACTTAATTACGAATAACGTAATTTCAAAAAAAATTATCCTTTGATTTGCAAACCCTTAAAAAAGTTATGTCAAGTCCAGTCGTTTTCCAAAGGTATACAAAAAAAACACTCTTGAAAGACAAATGAAATCCTCTCTCGTTTGATTTCCATAATTTTCTATAAAAACTGACAGAATTGTAAATTTCTTTGACCACTTATAAACTTTAAAAATCCAAGAGATTTTTTCAGAAAAAAATGAAAATTATAAAATTAATTAAAGCTTTTGTTTAAAAAACAACCATAGACTAAAAGTCGAATAATTTTACCAGAGAGTATTATAATTCGCGTGGAATGATGGCTGTTTTTTAAACATAACGCTCGAAAATCTTTGATTCAAAAGTACCAAAAAGTGTAGAAATCTTTTTTTTATTCAAAATAAATATCACCATCGTTTTTCTCGTAAAATTTTATCCCATAAACTGCAAAGTCGAAAACTCGCATTAATTTACTTATATTTTTTTTTTAAATTAAAGAATTGAAATATGGACACGGAGTGAACCAATCAGAATCCAGTTTTGAAGGATTGTCGTGATCCGTAACCCTTGACTGATGAATCATGACGTGTACGTTTTTTTTTCAACATTCCAACAACGCATTACGCAACAACTTCCAAGCATTCCAGGAACTCCACTTCCAGGTCCAAGACTGAAATTCCAACTCCAAGTTGGCACTTGGCAGCCATTTTTTCTCGTTTTCATTTCATTACGTACAATACGTATACATTACATTGTTTCTTGTTTCCATTTCATTTTCTTCCGACGTTAAGACTTCCAGTTCCGTTGTGTTGTGTCGTGCAATGGTCGTCGTCGTAGGCCGCCTCGGGTATTTAATTAATGTCTCGTTATTTTCTGTCAATTGACGTGTTTTGATTGATATTCTGCTGAAATTATTCGGTGAGTAATTTGAAAAGTTTTCCTTGTATTCGTATATTCGATCGTATGTGCGTATCATATTATCATCCCTTCGAACTTGAGACCACATTGTGGGTTACGGTTAAGGATGAAGACGAAGAGAAACATGAAATTTTCTTCTGCTGTTCAGTGTTTGCGTTCGGTGTTCGAGTTCGAGTTGTAAATTCAGATTACATTTTCGATGTGCAATGTGTATGTGCATTCGCGTGATTTCTGATCTCTTTTTTGTTGTATGTATACATGCGTAGACGTATTCGTGTCAACGTAAAAAGGTATAGGAAAATGAAATAAAAAGTATGTTTGAATCGCAATTGCACGCGAATTTGGTTTTTAGCGGTTACCATTAAGGCATTCAACATTCATATTTTATTAAGCTTGCGTCGCTAATGGCGTCATTGGCGTCCGTAGGTCAACTTTGTATCATTGCTCTGTCGGTAGCCATCGTTTGTGAATTCGGTTCGGTTTTGAAAATGTTTGTTGAAACGTTAATAAGATGAAGTAATGTGTGTGCCGAATACAATATTACACGTAAGTGAATATTTTCAATATTCTTCGACTTTCGACTGAAATCTGAGTGAAAATTTTGCAATTCGTTATGTTTAAGTCATTTTATAACGTGAGCTGTAAATCATTGTCTTTATTCAAAGTTCTATTACTTTTATTACGTGTGTTTGAGATTTGTAACAGTGAGAAATCTTCCATCGTTCCATCCCTGTATGGCCTGTGTTGTGTTTGTGTTACTTTTGACGCCATTTTTTCGTATGGGAATTTTGAGGCTTAATTTATGATAATTTGGCATTATAGCGATGTAACGAATATTGTAATATTATTTTCTGGACAAGCTAACGACTTTTGATTTTGACGAGAAGTTTCATTTTCTCTCAAATTTTACGTATGGTAGTTAAAATGTTGAATTGCGGATTAAAAGCTTTGCGTAATTCTTGTGCTTGTGGTAGTGTAATGCTTCAGTGTTTGTGGGGAGAGGAGAGGAGATCGGGATGAGTGGATGAGAATTTGGCGCGAATTTGTATTTTTAGCAGTTCGTTTGTTGTTTATTGTGATTTTTAAAAGATTCTCAGGTACCTATTATTAATTTAATGAAATTTCAGTTGATAAACACTCGAATTACCTTCATTTATTTTAAATTTCGAAATCACATACAATTTAGAACGTTTTCTACCTGGAACTACTTTTTGCGAAAATTTTTGTTGTGCTGCCATATTGTTTTTTTTCGTAGTTCTTTCCTTCTTTGTCGTTCTGTCTTTCGTTTTCCATTTGAGAAATGAGAATTATGTCCTCGCGTTGAACTATTTGAATAGTATATATTTCTGTTAAATGTATTTATTTTTTTATATTAGATAGTATTTATCCAATGTTCACGAAAAAAAGTGACATCGTTTTGTGTAAGTTGTGTCTTTTGGATATTGAATAATAACGGTTTATTGAAAATTATTGTTGCCATTCTAATGATCGCGTAGTTACCTCGTAAGTATATTGAGTGATTTTCTTCATTTTTGCTTCAAAATGCTTGCAATTATACGACGAGCTGGGGAATTCGTATTTTTCTGGTTGTGTTGGAAGGAAATTTGTGACCACTGGAAATTTTTCGATTATCGTGTTGTATTTTGTCATTTTGGTGCCATTTTTTCGTGACAGCTCCGGTGGATGGTTTTTGTTCGCGAATTCAAGTTTGAATAAAATAAATGTGAAGTTCATCATGCTGACCTTTTTTTTCTAAATCTGTATGTGTAGAATATCTTAATCGTTAATTTTTTTACTAGTTCATATTGTGTTTGAAATCAGCAGTCAACTTGACCGTTGTGGTTATAGAGAAAAATTAATCTGTATTATTACATTGTGTTATTAGGAAACTGCTGCGGATTTGCCGAACAACGCAATGTGAACAAGGTTTTCTCGAATTTTTGGATATCAATTATGTACCAGCCAAAAACGTCGAAAATATTGGATGCCAATTCAAATCAATTTGTGGCCAGAATTCAACGAATGGTTTTGAATTTGATCAACGTGTGTCACGTGTGTGGAATGTACTCTAGGTATGCAGAAGTATTTTTTTATTCGATGTTTTGAGCAGTATTTGGTTGTAATTCTTAGAATTTTAAAATGTAAATTCACGTTTCAAATTTATGAAAACCGATGATTTTGATGTTCATGTGAAAAATAGCACTGTTCAATTTGAATGTGCATGAGTAGTGGGTGCTTACTTATTATTATTTTCTACTGAAATATGAACTTCGTCTTGTACCCGGTTGCGAAAAAAATCAAAATTGCATGGTTGCGGATAATTTTTCTGTTTTCTATCGTTACACGTGTTTCTATGAGGATTTTTTTTCATTCTGTATTTCGAAAGGGTCGTAATCTTATGATTTTACATGAAAAATTTACAGACCATGGATTAGTTAGCCTACTTTATTGAAGCAGTTGGTTATGAATTCTTTTCAAGAATTATTATTACAGTTGCTTGACTCGTGTTGATGTAGGATTTTAAAAATATGTATGAGTGTGGTATGATGAATTGGTCCTTGCTTAGTAACAC